>JBBBDQ010013626.1:0-25685 GCA_037127315.1 Ascarosepion bandense
CCTTTTACTGTAGGTTTCTTGCCCTCCTTCCACCCAGAGGTCGAGGTTTCGGGGATGCTGGAGCTGCTGGTACTTCTGAAGGGGGATTGATCCGCGGCAGTAATGCCCAATCCCCCTCCCTTTCTCCCACCGACGCCGTGGTGGGAGGAAAGTCTCATCCTGCCTAAGTGAGGCCATGGCCTCCTCTAAGGACTTCCACCGACTACTTTGCCTTTCCTGGTGTTTTCGCGTCCTTATAAAAGGCCACTACTTCCACACTATCAGCGCTATAAACCCTGATGATTTTGCACCTAGTCACAGTGTCACCCAAAGAGACTACTTGCCCTGAAACAGAAAAAATTGTTAGAAAAAAAAGACAAACAAAATCTCCTGTGGCGGGTGCGTATCTCTTCATTATACTACAATTACAGAATTATGGCTCAAGGCCGAAAACGGGAGGGGGAACAAAACTTGGGTTGGTCTTCAGTACTCTATCCTATACCTAGCTAATCAGATTCACGACCCATGCATACGTTACAATGCTTCTCATTCACCACAAAATTTGTCCATCGACACTCATACTTGTGTCAAACACCAAAATACCGCAAAAACATACAGGGACACAAAAATACCCCAAATGTACATAAAAATTTTTGCTATGTACAATAATTACAAAAATAGCTTTATAAATTTTAATGAAATGATATGATGGGAAGGGGTTGTGAAGAAACAAAAATCCCCAAAACAAAAACAATTTCAAATGAATATATATACATAATGTTAGTAAGACCCAAACACACCCTCGTAATTAAAGAGGCCACTGTATTCTGCCTGAAGAGACAAAATCAAGCCGCTCTCTTTCTAGAGGGAATGGGGGAACCGGGTAAAAATAAATTGGACTGGATAATATATAAGGCTGACCCAGCCGAGAATAAAACGGGACAAAATAACAATGGACAATGGATCTCGAACTGGATCATAACAAAAGCAGTGGAGCCGGGAACAGGCCAGGACAAACACAATGCTCTCCCCGCATTAACTAGGTACACAAAAAGACTTCTTACCTTAACCGCGGGAGGGGTTCCCGAGGAATCCACCCCGATGCGACTAGCAGATCTAAAAAAGAAAATCAAGGCTAGCCCCAGTCACGCGAACAGGCTCGCCGCATTTATCCACCTTTCGCCGAACTCTGTCGGGTGCAGCCGTTTCCGTTCAGTTCTAATCTTCATTTTGAGCTGGTGCTCAAAATATCCGGATTAGATCCTGATCGAAAGACGGCGGCCGCCCCGCAAGACTTCCTCCAGTCGCGTCGTCCAAATCACCATTAGCCGTGGCCAGTAGCGTCAGAAACACCATCCGCTTCACTCCAGAGTACGGGGGCGACACATTGTCCACAGCGTATGCGCAGTCAATGAGCACAAGCTCCCGCGGCGCGATACGAGCAAGTCAACTCGCCGACATGCTCCCACAACGGGCGAACGCATTCGTGGAAAGGCGTGCGCAGACGTCTCCTTAATTCCAAGGTGCAACGCTCACAATCTATGCATGAAATCCGCCGGGCCCATTGCAAAACGCCTGTCATTGAGAGACAAACCATTCCGAGCCAATCGCCAGGTCAGAGAAAACTCAGAGTTGCTGAGCCAATCCGCACCTGGCGCCCAAGACCAATGAGAGCGGTACTCCACCCTCGACATGCCGAGCTTACTCCACCAGCTTATCCTTCACGGCACCCTCCACTAATCCCCGATAGAGAGTCTCCTAGGCCTGTGAAAGGTCACTGGACCGTGGAATGGCTTGCAAAGGCCGCCAGACATTCGAGCAGGAATTTCGGTCGCACCCAAGGCCTGACGGTCAGCCATAGGGTCGGGGGAGTGATAATGAAGCAGGGAACTATGTCCTCACACTACCCCCGCAAGCAACCGATCTTCCTCCAACGCGCGCCTGAGGAATGCCAACCTCCCGAAGCGAGCACATGGCTCCTCAAGTGCGGCATCCCCAGACCCCCTTGACACGGACGGAGGCAACAGACTCCTTTGTCGACCATGTGTTTGCGTCCTCTCCACAGACGGGAGAGTAGCAAACGCTCGAGCGCCTTCTCATGATCGTCACAAGGGAAGTACTGACAGCCGAGTAAGGATCTTAGGGAAAAGAGGTATGTACTGGTACACACACCTCCTCCAGCCCTTTACGAGAGACTCCGTCGACGCCAAGTCTTGACCGACGCGCCGACCTTTGCCAGTACTTCTGACAGTTTTTCTCCAGCTGTAAGTCGGACCGAACCAAATTCCGAGGATTTTGACCGGCCCGTCCGTCAACTGAAGGGCCCCGGGAGGAAACACCCTTCCAGGCACCTAACCGCAAGCCGGATGACTTGTCGCGGTTAATTCTGGCCCTGTCACCTTCGCCATTACCGTTCAAGCGCCTGTTATGCCGCCTCTATGTCCCTGCAAGGGGGAGGACACAAAGGTCGTTACGTCATCGGCGTACGCGGAAACCCTGGCTCGAGCTCCCACCAGGGACAGCAATTCCACGCCGGGGACCGGACTGCCCGTCTCGTCCTTAGCCGGCGAAGGAGGGGCTCCAACGCCAAGACGTAAAAGAGGAGAGAAGACAGTGGACAACCCTGTCGGACCGACCTAGACAGCATGGCCGCCCGACAGCTTCCCGTTCACCT
This sequence comes from Ascarosepion bandense, assembly GCA_037127315.1. Classification (NCBI taxonomy): domain Eukaryota; kingdom Metazoa; phylum Mollusca; class Cephalopoda; order Sepiida; family Sepiidae; genus Ascarosepion; species Ascarosepion bandense. The sequence continues at coordinate 2,654 of JBBBDQ010013626.1, forward strand.
GTACACCACAGCCTGGGGGGAGCGATACAGAAGAAAGCTAATCCAGCGGCTGAAGTCGGGTTTGAATCCGGCAGCCTGCAGGACAGCAGCCAGGTAGCCATAGTCCAATCCTATCAAATGCCTTGGACTGATCCAAATTGATCAGCGCGGCCTCGTCGTCGTCTTCTACACCCTCTATGATCGTGCGAATCAAGTGCAGGTTGCTCTGAATTGTTCTCGTCCTTCACAAGAACAAGTCTGATCCGGTTCCAACAGAGACTTGGCAACTAGCTGCAGCGGTTCGTCAGGATCTTGGCCAAAATCTTTAACTCTGTGTTTAGCAGAGTTATGGGCCATGTAATCATCTAATTCCCTCCCAACCTTCTTGCCTTTTCTCAACAGCGTGATCACGCCCCTGGTGATCCGACCGGGGATGGACCCCTGCCGAAACCAGTGGTTGAACACGACAGCCAAGATCGGGATAAAAAAGAGTGCGACATCCTCAAGTACAATTCATAGGGCAAACCATAGAAGCCTGGCGACTTGCCACTGCCGACCTTCTTCAAAGCCGCGTAGATTTCGTCCTCCGTAATCTCCCCTTCGCAACTAGCCATAGCAGCCGGCAAGAGCCGAGAGAGTCAGCCAAATAGCTGTGGAAACTCCTCGTCACGGAGACCGGGCTCCTTGGTAAAACGGTGTTCGAAATGCTGCCGGAACGCCTCGCACATGTCGTCGGTGGACCTAAGGAGATGTCCCTCCGGGTCGCGCACCTCTCGAATGTACCGGTCGCCGGCCAGCAGATTTCTTCCTTGCGCAAGTTCTGCGCCCATTTCCACAGCTTCGGAAGACATCTTACTTAACTTAGCTAATTACTTGACCCATGTAGCGCCCGCTAGTCGAACGCTCCAGGGCCTCCCTAGCTAAGGCTATTTCCTAGGGGATCCCCACCAGCCTCCGCCCGGGAAAAATTAGCTCTAAGTGTCTTTGCCTCCGCAGCCTTATCTAGTTTGAGCCGCTGGCTATATTTGGTGGCGAAAGACCTAATGGAGTCCTTAAGGTTAACCCCACCACTTACTCCCCAGCCTGACTCGCCCAATTAACGCCCGCTGAACTAGTTTTTGTCAGCTGGTCACGAAAGTCCCGCCTGTCCAGTAAGGACTGATTGAACTTCCAATAACCAGCCAACCTAGGCCTAAGAGTCTAACACCACTCGGGCACAAACGAGTTTGTGGTCGAGTAGCCTAACCAGTGGAACGTTGGACATTCTAAGAAGTCTATGTCGGCCACTCTCACTAACATCCTATCCAGGTACGCAGATACCCGGGTAGAAGGCCAATTAAGCGCCCACGTCCACATACTCCCATCCGGATGATCGACCCGGTATCTATCGACGAGACCAAATTCGCCGATCAGATCAACCAGGCTACGATCACCACTCCTCCCACTAGCGCCCCTCTCTATCCCATTTGGGGGTTAGGACGGCATTCCAGTCCCCAACTAAGATTAGCCGTGTTGGATCCACCATGAAGGGCTCCAACAGCCGAAAGAAAGAGACTCGCTCACCTTGAACATTGGGCGCATAAACCACAATCAGCCGGAACGACTTGCTTTTCACTGCAATATCGGCCACGATCAGCCGGCCCTCGGCACCGACATGGACAAGGTCAATCCTCGCGTCCAGGGTACGCTTGACCAGCAAAGAAACACCTCTGGCATGCCAACTCCCTTATGCTGAATAGACGACAAAGTCGTTAGACAGCACACAAGGAATCCTTCGCAAACAAAGTGAGTCTCTTGGATCGCGGCCACATCCACGCCGAAGGACAAGAGGTCACGAAGCAGGCGAGCCGCCTTACCCCAAATCCCTCAGGCCCTTCGCATTCAAGCTGGCTATCTTAATAGACATTCCTTAGACCTGAAAAGAAAAACAAAAAACATGCAACAAAGGCACTAGTCACATACAGGATAGAAATCTCTGGTGGAAGGGACCCCGACGGACTGTCCTAGGGAACCCGTTCCTATGTCGGACGTAATCCGTCCGTCTAAGACAATCCCGCCATTCCGTAGGGTAAGGTTAGTTTTACCACCTATATAAGCAGGGGTGGAGTAAAACTGGGAACCTCCCAGCACAGTTCTTGTGCCATCTTCTTGAGTTCAGGAGTGTTTTCAGACACCATCCTGATTTTAAGGATAAGTGTTTCTGGACTTGTTCTATATGTTCCCAGACCCTCAAGGTTACCCCCGGTGTTTCTAACTTGAGGTAATAACTCCTGGGGCCTGGGGAAAAGTTTTAGGGTCTTCCGTGGACATGTTGTTCACAGAAGTTAGCTTTAGGAGTAGCTTTGAAAACTTTGCGCCTCTGCGAAGCGACCACTCCTCCACAATGTTTTCATCGACTTTCATCAAAGCATCGCCTTGAGGTAGGGCTTTCTTCTTTTTGCCCGGGTGGGGTGGGCATGGGAGAGGAGGAGGAGAGGAGTTGCAGGTATGTGTTTTTAAGGAGGGTCAAATTGAAGGTTGGGGACTGGGAAGCTTTGCGCGGGGAGGAGGGAAGGCTTCTTGCTTTCTCCGCGTAAGTCCACCTTACTGGGGATACCGGTAGAACGAGCATCTGTCGGCTGGTTTCCTTCTCTCGTTGCTCCTGCTTCTCCTCCTACTCTTAGGGTTGTCCTGTTTTCTTCTTCCTCTTCTCTCCCGCGTTTTAAGGAAGACGCTCTTCCCACTTCCATGAGTTCTGGTGCATCTATTTTGGGGGAAAAGCCTTTTCCTTCGCCTGTTTGGTTGGCGAAATTTTTTTGGAGTAATGAGCTCCTTTACAGGCAGCACCCTGCAGAGACTCCTTCTGCTTGGTCGGAGCCGGCACTTTGGCTGGAGGATTTGTTTTGCCGGCCCCTTGGCAGGCGGCGGCACCTTCGCCGGAGAAGGCGTTTTTGCTTTTTCCTGGTAACCACCTGCCACTCGCCCTCCTTGTTAGCTGCCGGTGCTGGTGTTGCTGGTGTTGCTGGTGTTGCTGGGGCAGGTTTTCCTGCTTCTTGTTGTTTGGCTGGTTGGGCCTTTGGGGGCGGGTTCTTGGTCGGACATGTCTTTGCGACGTGTTCCGCCGCCCCACAGACCCAACAGCAAGGCTTTCTACCTTCCACAATAATGAATATTGTCAAATCCCCTGCAAGTTAGAATATTTGGGATCTTTTCAATGTTCTTTTTCGGCAAGGTCACGTGGAGGGTCATGTCCCCTGTAAAGAAGCCCGCCTTCGACCGTAGCGAGGAGACGTCGGCCACCTTTCCGTAACTTGCGAAAAAGGCGCCGACGTGGTCCTCAACAATGTCCATAGGGACGCCGCGCAGTAATTTTAACCTTCCTGGCTCCCATATACTCCGTGTACAGTTGGAGAGTTTTAGTCTCCAAGACTAAGCCGACCATACTTTTGGCCTCTTCAGCGGAGCCAGACGTCACTGACGTGCTTCTCCTCGCTACGGCCTTGGCGCCAATTTTAGTGCCTTAAGTGTATCTTCAAAGGCCTCTCTAGATACTCCAATCATCTTCTGAGTTTTAAGGTCTTTAGTTATCAAAGTGATTATTTTGGCCTCAATTTGTGCCAATTCTTCTGGCACTGAGACCAACTCAGTTCCTTTATGTATTCTGCGTATTTGTTTTTCTTGCTCATAATACTCCTCTCCTTTTACTGTAAGTTTTTCCCTTCTTTCCACCCAGAGGTAGAAGGGGTTTCGGGGATGCTGGTTCTGCTGGTACTTCCGAAGGGGGATTGATCCGCGGCGGTAATGCCCAATCCCCCTCCTTTCCTCCCACCGACGCCGTGGTGGGAGGAAGAGTCTCGTCCTGGCTAAGTGAGGCCATGGCCTCCTCTAAGGGCTCACCGACTACTCTGCCTTTCCTGGTGTTTTCGCGTCCTTATAAAGGCCACTACTTCACACTATCAGCGCTATAAACCCTGATGGAATTTGCACTAGTCACAGTGTCACCCCAAAAAGAGACTACTTTGCCCTGAAACAGAAAAAATTGTTAGAAAAAAGACAAACAAAATCTCCTGTGGCAGGTGCGTATCTGTATTTATTCTGCAAAGTTACAGAATTATGGCTCAAGGCCGAAAACGGGAGGGGAACAAAACTGGGTTGGTCTTCAGTACTCTATCCTATACCTAGCTATTAAGTTCGACCCATGCATGCGTTACGATACTTCTCATTCACCACAAAAAATATGTCCATCGACACTCATACTTGTCAAACACCAAAATACCGCAAAAACATGCCAGGGACCTACAAAAACACCCCAAATGTACATAAAAATTTTTGCTATGTACAATAATTACAAAAATAGCTTTATAAATTTTTAATGAAATGATATGATGGGAGGGGTTGTGCAGAAACAAAAAAATCCCCAAAACAAAAACAATTTCAAATGAATATATACATAATGTTAGTAAGACCCAAACACACCCTCGTAATTAAGGAAGCCTGTATTCTGCCTGAAGAGACAAAATCGAGCGCTCTCTTTCTAAGGGGAATGGGGGAACCGGGTAAAAATAAATTGGACTGGAGGAAATATGCTCTGAGAATGACCCAGCCGAGAATAAAACGGGACAAAATAACAATGGACAATGGGGATCTCGAACTGGATCATAACAAAAGCAGTGGAGCCGGGAACGGGCCAGGACAAACACAATCACTCACATTAACTGGTACACAAAAGACTTCTTACCTTAACCGCGGGAGGGTTCCAGAGGAATCCACCCCGATGCGACTAACAGATCTAAAAAAGAAAATCAAGGCTAGCCCCAGTCACGCGAACCAGGCTCGCCGCATTTATCCACCTTTTCACTTCCGAACTCTGTCGGGTGCAGCCGTTTCCGTTCAGTTCTAATCTTCATTTTGAGCTGGTGCTCAAAATATCGGATAGATCCTGATCCGAAAGACGGCCGCCCCGCAAGACTTCCTCCAGTCGCGTCGTCCAAATCACCATTCTAGCCGTGGCCAGTAGCGTCAGAAACACCATCCGCTTCACTCCAGAGTACGGGGGCGACACATTGTCCACAGCGTATGCGCGGTCAATGAGCACAAGCTCCCGCGGCGCGGCCACAGGCAGTCAACTCGCCGACATGCTCCCACAACAGGCGAACAGCACCGAACAATGGAAGAAGGCGTGCGCGAACGTCTCCTTAATTCCAAGGTTGCAACGCTCACAATCTGGCAAATCCGCCAGGCCCATTGCAGAAACACCTGTCATTGAGAGACAAACCATTCCGAGCCAATCGCCAGGTCAGAGAGAAAACTCGATTGTGACCAATCCGCACCCGGCGCCCAAGACCAATGAGAGCGATACTCCACTCTCGACATACCGAGCTTACTCCACAGCTTATCCTTCACGGCACCCTCCCACTAATCCCCAGTAGAAGAGTCTCCTGAGCTGTGAAAGGTCACTGAGACATGGAATGTGCCGCAAGGCCTTAGACATTCGAGCAGAATTTCGGTCGCACCCAAGGCCTGACGGTCAGCCATAGGGTCGGGGGAGTGATGGTAAGGCAAGGGAACATGTCCCTCACTACCCCCGCAAGCAACCGATCTTCCTCCAACGCGCGCCTGGGGAATGCCAGCCTCGAAGCGAGCACATGGCTCCTCAGTTACGGCATCCCCAGACCCCCTTGACACGGACGGAGGCAACAGACTCCTTTGTCGACCATGTTGGCATTCTCTCCACAGACAGGAGGAGGAGGCCTTGACACTCGAGCGCCTTCTCGCAGTCGTCACAAAGGGGAAGTACTGACAGCCGGTAAAGGATCTTGGGAAGAGGTATGTGTTACACACCTCCGCCAAGCCCTTTACGGAGAGACTCCGTCGACGCCAAGTCTTGACCGACGCTCGAGCCTTTGCCAGTATTTCTGACCCAGTTTTCTCCAGCTGTAAGTCCGGACCGAACCAAATTCCGAGGATTTTGACCGGCCCGTCCGTCCAGCTGAAGGGCCCCGGAGGGAAACACCCTTCCAGGCACCTAACCGCAAGCCGGATGACTTGTCGCAGTTGGTCTGGCCCCTGTCACCTTCTCGTACCGTTCAAGCGCCTGTTGTACCACCTCTATGTCCCTGCGGGGAGGACACGAGGTCGTTGCGTCATCGGCGTACGCGAGCCCTGGCTCGAGCTCTATGAGGACAACAATTCCACGCCAGGACCGGACTGCCGTCTCGTCCCTTAGCCGGCGAGGAGGGCTCCAACGCCAAGACGTGAGAGAAGACGTGGACGACCTGTCGGATACAGACCTAGACAGCGCGAAAGCGCCCGACAGCTTCCCGTTCCACCTGTACCACAGCCTGGGGGAGCGATACAGAGAGCTAATCCAGCGGCTGAAGTCGGGTTTGAATCCGGCGGCCTGCAGGACAGCAGCCAGGTAGCCATAGTCAATCCTATCAAATGCCTTGGACTGATCCAAATTGATCAGCGCGGCCTCGTCGTCGTCTTCTACACCCTCCATGATCGTGCGAATCAAGTGCAGGTTTGTCTGGTGTTCGTCCCTTCTAGAACAAGTCTGATCCGGTTCCAACAGAGACTCGGCAACTAGCTGCAAGCGGTTCGTCAGGATCTTGGCCAATCTTTAACTCTGTGTTTAGCAGAGTTATGGGCCTGTAATCATCTAATTCCTCCCAACCTTCTTGCCTTTTCTCAACAGCGTGATCACCCCTGGTGATCCGACCGGGGATGGACCCCTGCCGAAACCAGTGGTTGAACACGACAGCCAAGATCAGGACAAAGATTGCAACATCCTCAAGTACAATTCATAGGGCAAACCATCCAAACCTGGCGACTTGCCACTGCCGACCTTCTTCAAAATACGTAGATTTCGTCCTCCGTAATCTCCTTCACAACTAGCCGCTGGCCGGCAAGAGGCTGAGAAAGTCAGCCAAATAGCTGTGAAACTCCTCGTCACGGAGACCGGGCTCCTTGGTAAAACGGTGTTCGAAATGCTGCCCGGAACGCCTCGCACATGTCGTCAGTGGACCCAAAGGAATGTCCTCCAGGTCGCGCACCTCTCCAGATGTACCGGTCGCCGGCTTGGCGAAAATTTCTTCCTTGCGCAGTTCTGCGCCCATTTTCACAGCTTCGGAAGACATCTTGCTTAACCTAGCCCCTAGTGCCGGCCCATGTAGCGCCCGCTAGTCGGGCAACTCAGGGCCTCCACAGCTAAGGCTATTTCTAGGGGATCCCACCAGCCTCCGCCCGGGAAAAATTAGCTCTAAGTGTCTTTGCCTCCGCAGCCCTTGTCTAGTTTGAGCCGCTGGCTATATTTGGTGGCGAAAGACCTAATGGAGTCATAAGGTTAACCCACCACTTACTCCCAATGACTCGCCCAATTAACGCCCGCTGAACTAGTTTTGTCAGCTAGTCACGAAGGTACCTGTCCAGTAAGGACTGATTGAACTTCCAATAACCAGCCAACCTAGGCACAAAGTCTAACACCACTCGGGCACAAACGAGTTTGTAGTCCCGTGTGCTCGGTGAACGTTAGGACATTCTAAGAAGTCTATGTTAAGCCCTCTCACTAACATTCTATCAGTACGCAGATACCCGGGTAGAAGGCCAATTAAGCGCCCACGTCCACATGCTCCATCGGATGATCGAGCCGGTATCTATCGACGAGACCAAATTCGCCGATCAGATCAACCAGGCTACGATCACCACTCCTCCCACTAGCGCCCCTCCCTCTATCCCATTTGGGGGTGGGACAGCATTCCAGTCCCCAACTAGATTAGCCGTGTTGGGTCCACGGGGGCTCCAACAGCCGAAGAAAGAGACTCGCTCACCTTGAACATTGGGCGCATAAACCACAATCAGCCGGAACGACTTGCTTTTCACTGCAATATCGGCCACGATCAGCCGGCCCTCGGCACCGACATGGACAAGGTCAATCCTCGCGTCCAGGTACACAACCCGACCAGCAAAGAAACACCTCTGGCATGCCAACTCCCGCGTAACGAATAGACGACAAAGTCGTTAGACAGCACACAAAAGTCGGCTTCCATGAGCAAACGAGTCTCTTGGATCGCGGCCACATCCACGCCGAGGACGAGGTCTGCGAAGCAGGCGAGCCGCCTTACCCCGATCCCTCAGGCCCTTCGCATTCAAGCTGGCTATCTTAATAGACATTCCTTAGACCTGAAAAAGAAAAACAAAAAACATGCAACAAAGGCACTGGTCACATACAGGATAGAAATCTCTGGTGGAAGGGACCCCGACGGACTGTCTAGGAACCCGTTCCTATGTCGGACGTAATCCGTCCGTCTAAGACAATCCCGCCGACGTCCGTAGGAGGTAGGTTAGTTTTACCACCCTATATAAGCAGGGGTGGAGTAAAACTGGGAACCTCCCAGCACAGTTCTTGGCCATCTTCTTGAGTTCAGGAGTGTTTTCAGACACCATCCTGATTTTGGGATAGTGTTTCTGGACTTGTTCTATATGTTCCCAGACCCTCAGGTTACCCCCGGTGTTTCTAACGAGGGTAATAACTCCTGGGAGCCTGGGAAAAGTTTTAGGGTCTTCCGTGGACATGTTGTTCACAGAAGTTAGCTTTAGGAGTGGCTTTAGAAAGCTTGCGCCTCTGTGACGACCACTCCTCCACAATGTTTTCATCGACTTTCATCAAAGCATCGCCTTGGGGTAGGGCTTTCTTCTTTTTTGCCCGGGTGGGAGTGGGCATAGGAGAGGGGGAGAGGGAGTTGCAGATATGTGTTTTTAGGGGGTCAAATTGAAGGTTGAGGCTAGCTGAGGAAGCTTTGCGCGGGGAGGAGGGAAGGCTTCTTGCTTTCTCCGCGTAAGTCCACCTTACTGGGGATACCGGTAGAGACGAGCATCTGTCGGCTGGTTTCCTTCTCTCGTTGCTCCTGCTTCTCCTCCTACTCTTAGGGTTGTCCTGTTTTCTTCTTCCTCTTCTCTCCCGCGTTTTAAGGAAGACGCTCTTCCCACTTCCATGGGTTCTGGTGCATCTATTTTGGGGAAGAAGCCTTTTCCTTCGCCTGTTTGGTTGGCGAATTTTTTGGTGTAGCGGGCTCCTTTACAGGCGGCACCCTCACAGGAGACTCCTTCTGCTTGGTCGGAGCCGGCACTTTGGCTGGAGTTTGTTTTGCCAGCCCCTTGGCGGGCAGCGGCACCTTCGCCGGAGAAGGCGTTTTTGCTTTTCCTGGTAACCACCTGCCACTCGCCCTCCTTGTTAGCTGCCGGTGCTGGTGTTGCTGGTGTTGCTGGTGTTGCTGGGGCAGGTTTTCCTGCTTCTTGTTGTTGGCTGGTTGGGCCTTTGGGGGCAGGTTCTTGGTCGGACATGTCTTTGCGACGTGTTCCGCCGCCCCGCAGACCCAACAGCAAGGCTTTCTACCTTCCACAATAATGAATATTGTCCGATCCCTGCAAGTTAGAATATTTGGGATCTTTTCAATGTTCTTTTTCGGCAAGGTCACGTGGAGGGTCATGTCCCCTGTAAAGAAGCCCGCCTTCGACCGTAGCGAGGAGACGTCTGATACCTTTCCGTAACTTGCGAAAAAGGCGCCGACGTGGTCCTCAGCAATGTCCATAGGGACGCCATGCAAGTAATTTTAACCTTCCTGGCTCCCATATACTCCGTGTACAGTTGGAGAGTTTTAGTCTCCAAGACTAAGCCGACCATACTTTTGGCCTCTTCAGCGGAGCCAAGCAAGACGTCCCATACGGCATTGCTTCTCCTCGCTACGGCCTTGGCGCCAATTTTTAGTGCCTTAAGTGTATCTTCAAAGGCCTCTCTAGGCTCTCCAATCATCTTCTGAGTTTTTAGGTCTTTAGTTATCAAAGTGATTATTTTGGCCTCAATTTGTGCCAATTCTTCTGGCACTGGAATAGCTCAGTTCCTTTTATGTATTCTGCGTATTTGTTTTCATACGCTCATAATACTCCTCTCCTTTTACTGTAAGTTTTTCCTTCTTTCCACCCAGAGGTAGAAGGTTCGGGGATGCTGGTTCTGCTGGTACTTCCGAAGAGGGATTGATCCGCGGCGGTAATGCCCAATCCCCCTCCTTTCCTCCCCACCGACGCCGTGGTGGGAGGGAAAATTCTCGTCCTGGCTAAGTGAGGCCATGGCCTCCTCTAAGAACTCACCGACTACTCTGCCTTTCCTGGTGTTTTCGCGTCCTTATAAAAGGCCACTACTTCCACACTATCAGCGCTATAAACCCTGATGGAATTTGCACTAGTCACAGTGTCACCCAAAGACTACTTTGCCCTGAAACGAAAAAATTGTTAGAAAAAAAAGAAAAAGAGAGAAGACAAACAAAATCTCCTGTGGCAGGTGCGTATCTGTATTTGATACTGCAAAGTTACAGAATTATGGCTCAAGGCCGAAAACGGGAGGGGGAACAAAACTTGGGTTGGTCTTCAGTACTCTATCCTATACCTAGCTAATCAGATTCACGACCCATGCATACGTTACAATGCTTCTCATTCACCACAAAAATATGTCCATCGACACTCATACTTTGTCAAACACCAAAATACCGCAAAACATGCCAGGGACCTACAAAAACACCCAAATGTACATAAAAATTTTTGCTATGTACAATAATTACAAAAATAACTTTATAAATTTTTAATGAAATGATATGATGGGAGGGGTTATTACGAGAAACAAAAAATCCCCAAAACAAAAACAATTTCAAATGAATATATATACATAATGTTAGTAAGACCAACACACCCTCGTAATTAAAGAGGCCACTGTATTCTGCCTGAAGAACCAAAATCAAGCCGCTCTCTTTCTAAGGGAATGGGGGAACCGGGTAAAAATAAATTGGACTGGAGAATATATAAGACTGGCCAACCGAGAATAAAACGGGACAAAATAACAATGGACAATGGGGATCTCGAACTGGATCATAACAAAAGCAGTGGAGCCGGGAACAGGCCAGGACAAACACAATCACTCACATTAACTAGGTACACAAAAAAGACTTCTTACCTTAACCGCGGGAGGGGGTTCCAGAGGGAATCCACCCCGATGCGACTAGCAGATCTAAAGAAAAATCAAGGCTAGCCCCAGTCACGCGAACCAGGCTCGCCGCATTTAATCCACCTTTCGCCGAACTCTGTCGGGTGCAGCCGTTTCCGTTCAGTTCTAATCTTCATTTTGAGCTGGTGCTCAAAATATCGGATTAGATCCTGATCCCGAAAGACGGCCGCCCCGCAAGACTTCCTCCAGTCGCGTCATTAGAATCACCATTCTAGCCGTGGCCAGTAGCGTCAGAAACACCATCCGCTTCCTCCAGGTAGAAGGGGCAGCAACAGCGTATGCGCGGTCAATGAACTGCAGCTCCCGCGGCGCGATACGAGCAGTCAACTCGCCGACATGCTCCCACAACGGGCGAACGCGCGAACAATGGAAGAAGGCGTGCGCAGACGTCTCCTTAATTCCAAGGTTGCAACGCTCACAATCTGGCAAATCCGCCAGGCCCATTGCGAAACGCCTGTCATTGAGAGACAAACCATTCCGAGCCAATCGCCAGGTCAGAAAACTCGGTTGCTGAGCCAATCCGCACCCGGCGCCCAAGACCGATGAGAGCGATACTCCACTCTCGACATGCCGAGCTTACTCCACAGCTTATCCTTCACGGCACCCTCCACTAATCCCCGATAGAAAAGAGTCTCCTAGGCTGTGAAGAAGGTCACTGGACCGTGGAATGGCCTGCAAGGCCGCCAGACATTCGAGCAGGAATTTCGGTCGCACCCAAGGCCTGACGGTCAGCCATAGGGTCGGGGGGTGATGGTAAGGCAAGAACATGTCCCTCACTACCCCCGCAAACGCTTCGATCTTCCTCCAACGCGCGCCTGAGGAATGCCAACCTCGAAGCGAGCACATGGCTCCTCAAGTGCGGCATCCCCAGACCCCTTGACACGGACGGAGGCAACAGACTCCTTTGTCGACGTGTCATGCTTGCGTCCTCTCCACAGACAGAGGAGAGTAGCAAACGCTCGAGCGCCTTCTCATGATCGTCACAAAGGGGAAGTACTGACAGCCGGTAAAGGATCTTGGGAAAGAGGTATGTGGTACACCTCCGCCAAGCCCTTTACGGAGAGACTCCGTCGACGCCAAGTCTTGACCGACGCGCCGACCTTTGCCAGTATTTCTGACCAGTTTTTCTCCAGCTGTAAGTCCGGACCGAACCAAATTCGGAGATTTTGACCGGCCCGTCCGTCCAGCTGAAGGGCCCCGGGAGAAATACCCTTCCAGGCACCTAACCGCAAGCCGGATGACTTGTCGCGGTTAATTCTGGCCCCTGTCACCTTCTCGTACCGTTCCAAGCGCCTGTTGTACCGCCTCTATGTCCCTGCAGGGGAGGACACAGGTCGTTACGTCATCGGCGTACGCGGAAACCCCTGGCTCGAGCTCCACCAGGGACAGCAATTCCACGCCAGGACCGGACTGCCCGTCGTCCCTTAGCCGGCGAAGGAGGGGCTCCAACGCCAAGACGTAAAGGAGAGAAGACAGTGGACAACCCTGTCGGACCGACCTAGACAGCGCGAAAGCGCCCGACAGCTTCCCGTTCACCTGTACCACAGCCTGGGGAGGGCGATACAGAAAGGCTAATCCAGCGGCTGAAGTCGGGTTTGAATCCGGCGGCCTGCAGGACAGCAGCCAGGTAGCCATGGTCAATCCTGTCAAATGCCTTGGACTGATCCAAATTGATCAGCGCGGCCTCGTCGTCGTCTTCTACACCCTCTATGATCGTGCGAATCAAGTGCAGGTTGCTCTGAATTGTTCGTCCCTTCACAGAACAAGTCTGATCCGGTTCCAACAGAGACTCGGCAACTAGCTGCAAGCGGGTTCTCACGTCAGGATCTTGGCCAAAATCTTTAACTCTGTGTTTAGCAGAGTTATGGGCCTGTAATCGTAATTCCCTCCCAACCTTCTTGCCTTTTCTCAACAGCGTGATGCGCCCCTGGTGATCCGACCGGGGATGGACCCCTGCCGAAACCAGTGGTTAGACACGACAGCCAAGATCGGGACAAAAAAGGTGCGACATCCTCAAAGTACAATTCATAGGGCAAACCATCCAAACCTGGCGACTTGCCACTGCCGACCTTCTTCAAAGCCGCGTAGATTTCGTCCTCCGTAATCTCCCCTTCACAACTAGCCGCTTCAGCCGGCAAGAGCCGGGGAAAGTCAGCCAAATAGCTGTGAAACTCTCACCTCGTCACGGAGACCGGGCTCCTTGGTAAAACGGTGTTCGAAATGCTGCCGGAACGCCTCGCACATGTCGTCAGTGGACCCAAGGGAGATGTCCCTCCGGGTCGCGCACCTCTCGAATGTACCGGTCGCCGGCTTGGCGAATTTTCTTCCTTGCGCAGTTCTGCCATTTTCCACAGCTTCGGAAGACATCTTACTTAACTTAGCCTAATTACTTGACCCCATGTAGCGCCCGCTGATCCAGACGCTCCAGGGCCTCCCTGGCTAAGGCTATTTCCTGAGGGATCCCACCAGCCTCCGCCCAGGAAAAATTAGCTCTAAGTGTCTTTGCCTCCGCAGCCTTATCTAGTTTGAGCCGCTGGCTATATTTGGTGGCGAAAGACCTAATGGAGTCCCTTGGATTAACCCACCACTTACTCCCAATGACTCGCCCAATTAACGCCCGCTGAACTAGTTTTGTCAGCTGGTCACGAAAGTCCGCCTGTCCAGTAAGGACTGATTGAACTTCCAATAACCAGCCAACCTAGGCCTAAAGTCTAACACCACTCGGGCACAAACGAGAGTTTGTGGTCGAGTAACCTAACCAGTGGAACGTTGGACATTCTAAGAAGTCTATGTCGGCCACTCTCACTAACATCCTATCCAGGTACGCAGATACCCGGGTAGAAGGCCAATTAAGCGCCCACGTCCACATACTCCCATCCGGATGATCGACCCGGTATCTATCGACGAGACCAAATTCGCCGATCAGATCAACCAGGCTACGATCACCACTCTCCCACTAGCGCCCCTCCCTCTATCCCATTTGGGGGGTTAGGACGGCATTCCAGTCCCCAACTAAGATTAGCCGTGTTGGATCCACCATGAAGGGCTCCAACAGCCGAAAGAAAGAGACTCGCTCACCTTGAACATTGGGCGCATAAACCACAATCAGCCGGAACGACTTGCTTTTCACTGCAATATCGGCCACGATCAGCCGGCCCTCGGCACCGACATGGACAAGGTCAATCCTCGCGTCCAGGGTACGCTTGACCAGCAAAGAAACACCTCTGGCATGCCAACTCCATATGCTGAATAGACGACAAGGTCGTTAGACAGCACACAAAAGTCGGCTTCGCAAACAAAGTGAGTCTCTTGGATCGCGGCCACATCCACGCCGAAGAACGAGAGGTCACGAAGCAGAGGCGAGCCGCCTTACCCCGATCCCTCAGGCCCTTCGCATTCAAGCTGGCTATCTTAATAGACATTCCTTAGACCTGAAAAGAAAAACAAAAAACATGCAACAAAGGCACTAGTCACATACGGGATAGAAATCTCTGGTGGAAGGACCCCGACGGACTGTCCCTAGGGAACCCGTTCCTATGTCGGACGTAATCCGTCCGTCTAAGACAATCCCGCCGACGTCCGTAGGGTAGGTTAATTTTACCACCCTATATAACGGGGGTGGAGTAAAACTGGGAACCTCCCAGCAGTTCTTGGCAACCCATCTTCTTGAGTTCCGAAGTGTTTTCAGACACCATCCCTGATTTTGGGATAGTGTTTCTGGACTTGTTCTATATGTTCCCAGACCCTCAGGTTACCCCGGTGTTTCTAACGAGGGTAATAACTCCTGGGGCCTGGGAAAAGTTTTTGGGGTCTTCCGTGGACATGTTGTTCACAGAAGTTAGCTTTAGGAGTGGCTTTAGAAGCTTGCGCCTCTGTGACGACTGCTCCTCCACAATGTTTTCATCGACTTTCATCAAAGCATCGCCTTGGGGTAGGGCTTTCTTCTTTTGCGGGTGGGAGTGGGCATGGGAGAGGGGGAGGGAGAGGGAGTTGCAGATGTATGTGTTTTTTAAGGGGGGTCAAATTGAAGGTTGGGGACTGGGAAGCTTTGCGCGGGGAGGAGGAAACCTTGCTTTCTCCGCGTAAGTCCACCTTACTGGGGATACCGGTAGAGACGAGCATCTGTCGGCTGGTTTCCTTCTCTCGTTACTCCTGCTTCTCCTCCTACTCTTAGGGTTGTCCTGTTTTCTTCTTCCTCTTCTCTCCCGCGTTTTAAGGAAGACCATCTTCCCCTTCCATGGGTTCTGGTGCATCTATTTTGGGGGAAAGCCTTTTCCTTCGCCTGTTTGGTTGGCGAATTTTTTGGTGTGGGCTCCTTTACAGGCGGCACCCTCACAGGGACTCCTTCTGCTTGGTCGGAGCCGGCACACTTTGGCTGGGTTTGTTTTGCCGGCCCCTTGGCAGGCGGCGGCACCTTCACCGGAGAAGGCGTTTCCTTTTTTCCTGGTAACCACCTGCCACTCGCCCTCCTTGTTAGCTGCCGGTGCTGGTGTTGCTGGTGTTGTTGCTGGTGTTGCTGGTGGTTCCTGCTTCTTGTTGTTTAGCTGGTTGGGCCTTTGAGGCGGGTTCTTGGTCGGACATGTCTTTGCGACATGGGCCGCCGCCTAGACAACTTGGCAAAGACTTTCTACCTTCCACAATAATGAATATTGTCCGATCCCTGCAAGTTAGAATATTTGGGATCTTTTCAATGTTCTTTTTCGGCAAAGATTACGTGGAGGGTCATGTCCCCTGTAAAGAAGCCCGCCTTCGACCGTAGCGAGAGACGTCGGCCGCACCACGTAACACGAAAAAGGCGCCGACGTGGTCCTCAACAATGTCCATAGGGACGCCATGCAAAGTAATTTTAACCTTCCTGGCTCCCATATACTCCGTGTACAGTTGGAGGATTTTAGTCTCCAAGACTAAGCTTGACCATACTTTTGGCCTCTTCAGCGGAGCCAAGCAAGACGTCCCATACGGCATTATTTCTCCTCGCTTCTGACCTTGGCGCCAATTTTTAGTGCCTTAAGTGTATCTTCAAAGGCCTCTCTAGATACTCAATCATCTTCTGAGGTTTAGGTCTTTAGTTATCAGTGATTATTTTGGCCTCAA
This sequence comes from Ascarosepion bandense, assembly GCA_037127315.1. Lineage (NCBI taxonomy): Eukaryota > Metazoa > Mollusca > Cephalopoda > Sepiida > Sepiidae > Ascarosepion > Ascarosepion bandense. The sequence goes on from JBBBDQ010013626.1 coordinate 18,759, forward strand.
TTTGTGCCAATTCTTCTGGCACTGGGGCCAACTCCAGTTCCTTTTATGTATTCTGCGTATTTGTTTTTCATACGCTCATAATACTCCTCTCCTTTTACTGTAAGTTTTTTCCCTTCTTTCCACCCAGAGGTAGAAGGTTTCGGGGATGCTGGTTCTGCTGGTACTTCCGAAGGGGGATTGATCCGCGGCGGTAATGCCCGTCCCCCTCCTTTCCTCCACCGACGCCGTGGTGGGAGGAAAGTCTCGTCCTGGCTAAGTGAGGCCATGGCCTCCTCTAAGGACTCACCGACTACTCTGCCTTTCCTGGTGTTTTCGCGTCCTTATAAAGGCCCACTACTTCACACTATCCAGCACGCTATAAACCCTGATGGAATTTGCACCTGATCACAGTGTCACCCAAAGAGACTACTTTGCCCTGAAACAGAAAAAAATTGTTAAGAAAAAAGACAAACAAAATCTCCTGTGGCAGGTGCGTATCTGTATTTATTCTGCAAAGTTACAGAATTATGGCTCAAGGCCGAAAACGGAGGGGGAACAAAACTTAGGTTGGTCTTCAGTACTCTATCCTATACCTAGCTAATCAGATTCACGACCCATGCATACGTTACAATGCTTCTCATTCACCACAAAAATATGTCCATCGACACTCATACTTGTCAAACACCAAAATACCGCAAAAACATGCCAGGGACCTACAAAAACACCCCAAATGTACATAAAAATTTTTGCTATGTACAATAATTACAAAATAGCTTTATAGAATTTTTAATGAAATGATATGATGGGAGGGGTTGTGCAGAAACAAAAAATCCCCAAAACAAAAACAATTTCAAATGAATATATATACATAATGTTAGTAAGACCCAAACACACCCTCGTAATTAAAGAGGCCACTGTATTCTGCCTGAAGAGACAAAATCAAACCGCTCTCTTTCTAAGGGGAATTGGGGGAACCGAGTAAATAAATTGGACTGGAGAATATATAAGACTGACCCAGCCGAGGAATAAAACGGGACAAAATAACAATGGACAATGGGGATCTCGAACTGGATCATAACAAAAGCAGTGGAGCCGGGAACAGGCCAGGACAAACACAATCACTCACATTAACTGGAGTACACAAAAAGACTTCTTACCTTAACCGCGGGAGGGTTCCAGAGGAATCCACCCCCGATGCGACTAACAGATCTAAAAGAAAATCAAGGCTAGCCCCAGTCACGCGAACCAGGCTCGCCGCATTTATCCACCTTTCGCCGAACTCTGTCAGGTGCCAGCCATTTTCCGTTCAGTTCTAATCTTCATTTTGAGCTGGTGCTCAAAATATCGGATTAGATCCTGATCCGAAAGGAGCAACCGCCCGCAAGACTTCCTCAGTCGCGTCGTCCAAATCACCATTCTAGCCGTGGCCAGTAGCGTCAAACACCATCCGCTTCACTCCAGAAGTACGGGGCGACACATTGTCCACAGCGCGCGCGGTCAATGAGCACAAGCTCCCGCGGCGCGATACGAGCAGTCAACTCGCCATGCTCCCACAACGGGCGAACGCGCGAACAATGGAAGAAGGCGTGCGCAGACGTCTCCTTAATTCCAAGGTTACGCTTGCTCACAATCTGGCAAATCCGCCAGGCCCATTGCGAAACGCCTGTCATTGAGAGACAAACCATTCCGAGCCAATCGCCAGGTCAGAGAAAACTCAGAGTTGCTGAGCCAATCCGCACACCCGGCGCCCAAGACCAGTGAGCGATACTCCACTCTCGACATGCCGAGCTTACTCCACAGCTTATCCTTCACGGCACCCTCCACTAATCCCCGATAGAAGAGTCTCTAAGCTGTGAAAGGTCACTGGACCGTGGAATGGCCTGCAAAGGCCATGAACATTCGAGCAGGAATTTCGGTCGCACCCAAGGCCTGACGATTAGCCATAGGGTCGGGGGAGTGATGGTAAGGCAAGGGAACATGTCCCTCACTACCCCCGCAAAGCAGCCGATCTTCCTCCAACGCGCGCCTGAGGAATGCCAACCTCGAAGCGAGCATGGCTCCTCAGTGCGGCATCCCCAGACCCCCTTGACACGGACGGAGGCAACAGACTCCTTTGTCGACCATGTGCTTGCGTCCTCTCCACAGACAGGAGAGTAGCAAACGCTCGAGCGCCTTCTCATGATCGTCACAAAAGGGGAAGTATGACAGCCGGTAAAGGATCTTGGAAGAGGTATGTGTTACACACCTCCTTAAGCCCTTTACGGAGAGACTCCTCGACCTTGAAGTCTTGACCGACGCGCCGACCTTTGCCAGTATTTCTGACCAGTTTTCTCCAGCTGTAAGTCCGGACCAGCCAAATTCGAGGATTTTGACCGGCCCGTCCGTCCAGCTGAAGGGCCCCAAGGAGGAAACACCCTTCCAGGCACCTAACCATAAACCGGATGACTTGTCGCGGTTAATTCTGGCCCCTGTCACCTTCTCGTACCGTTCAAAAGCGCCTGTTGTACCGCCTCTATATTGCAAGGAGGACTGCAAGGTCGTTGCGTCATCAGCGCTTTGGCATACGCGAAACCCCCTGGCTCGAGCTCCACCAGGGACAGCAATTCCACGCAGGACCGGACCTGCCCGTCTCGTCCCTCAGCCGGCGAAGGAGGGGCTCAACGCCAAGACGTAAAGGAGAGAGAAGACAGTGGACAACCCTGTCGGACCGACCTAGACAGCGCGAAAGCGCCGGCAACCCGTTCACCTGTACCACAGCCTGGGGGAGCGATACAGAAGGCTAATCCAGCGGCTGAAGTCGGGTTTGAATCCGGCGGCCTGCAGGACAACAGCCAGGTAGCCATGGTCAATCCTATCAAATGCCTTGGACTGATCCAAATTGATCAGCGCGGCCTCGTCGTCGTCTTCTACACCCTCTATGATCGTGCCGATCAGTACGGAGTTGCTCTGAATTGTTCGTCCCTTCCTGAAAACAAGTCTGATCCGGTTCCAACAGAGACTCGGCAACTAGCTGCAAGCGGTTCGTCAGGATCTTGGCCAAAATCTTTAACTCTGTGTTTAGCAGAGTTATGGGCCCTGTAATCATCTAATTCCTCAACCTTCTTGCCTTTTCTCAACAGCGTGATCACGCCCCTGGTGATCCGACCGGGGATGGACCCCTGCCGAAACCAGTGGTTGAACACGACAGCCAAGATCGGGACAAAAAGGTGCGACATCCTCAAGTACAATTCATAGGGCAAACCATCCAAACCTGGCGACTTGCCACTGCCGACCTTCTTCAAAGCCGCGTAGATTTCGTCCTCCGTAATCTCCCCTTCACAGCCTAGCCGCTTCAGCCGGCAGGCAGGGGAAAGTCAGCCAAATAGCTGTGAAACTCCTCGTCACGGAGACCGGGCTCCTTGGTAAAACGGTGTTCGAAATGCTGCCGGAACGCCTCGCACATGTCGTCAGTGGACCCAAGGAGATGTCCCTCCGGGTCGCGCACCTCGAATGTACCGGTCGCCGGCTTGGCGAATTTCTTCCTTGCGCAGTTCTACGCCCATTTTCACAGCTTCGGAAGACATCTTACTTAACTTAGCCCTAATTACGCCGGCCCATGTGGCGCCCGCTAGTCGAACGCTCAGGGCCTCCCCTGGCTAAGGCTATTTCTAGGGGATCCCCACCAGCCTCCGCCCGGGAGAAAAATTAGCTCTAAGTGTCTTTGCCTCCGCAGCCTTATCTAGTTTGAGCCGCTGGCTATATTTGGTGGCGAAAGACCTAATGGAGTCCTTAAGGTTAACCCACCACTTACTCCCAATGACTCGCCCAATTAACGCCCGCTGAACTAGTTTTTGTCAGCTGGTCACGAAAGACCCGCCTGTCCAGTAAGGGCCAGTTGAACTAAACAAACAGCCAACCTAGGCCTAAAGTCTAACACCACTCGGGCACAAACGAGTTTGTGGTCGAAGTAGCCCTAACTCAGTGGAACGTTGGACATTCTAAGAAGTCTATGTCGGCCACTCTCACTAACATCCTATCCAGGTACGCAGATACCCGGGTAGAAAGGCCAATTAAGCGCCCACGTCCACATACTCCCTTCCGGATGATCGACCCGGTATCTATCGACGAGACCAAATTCGCCGATCAGATCCAACCAGGCTACGATCACCACTCCTCCCGCTAGCGCCCCTCTCTATCCCATTTGGGGGTTAGGACGGCATTCCAGTCCCCAACTAAGATTAGCCGTGTTGGATCCACCGCTAACAGACTCCAACAATGAAGACTCGCTCACCTTGAACATTGGGCGCATAAACCACAATCAGCCGGAACGACTTGCTTTTCACTGCAATATCGGCCACGATCAGCCGGCCCTCGGCACCGACATGGACAAGGTCAATCCTCGCGTCCAGGGTACGCTTGACCAGCAAAAACACCTCTGGCATGCCAACTCCCATATGTACTGAATAGACGACAAAGTCGTTGAACTGAAGTCGGCTTCGCAAACAAAGTGAGTCTCTTGGATCGCGGCCACATCCACGCCGAAGGACAAGAGGGTCTGAAGAGCAGGCGAGCCGCCTTACTGATCCCTCCAGGCCCTTCGCATTCAGGCTGGCTATCTTAATAGACATTCCTTAGACCTGAAAAGAAAAACAAAAAACATGCAACAAAGGCACTAGTCACATACCGGATAGAAATCTCTGGTGGAAGGGGACCCCGACGGACTGTCTAGGAACCCGTTCCTATGTCGGACGTAAATCCGTCGTCCTAGGACAATCCCGCCGACGTCCGTAGGGTAAGAATCGGACCCCCACCACCCTATAAGCAGGGGTGGAGTAAAACTGGGAACACTCCAACACAGTTCTTGGCCATCTTCTCAAGGTTCAGGAGTGTTTTTAGACACCATCTAATTTTTGGATAGTGTTTCTGGACTTGTTCTATATGTTCCCAGACCCTCAGGTTACCCCGGTGTTTCTAACGAGGGTAATAACTCTGGGGCCTGGGGAAAAGTTTTAGGGTCTTCCGTGGACATGTTGTTCACAGAAGTTAGCTTTAGGAGTGGCTTTGACTTGCGCCTCTGTGACGACCACTCCTCCCACAATGTTTTCATCGACTTTCATCGAGAGCATCATGGCAGGGTAGAACTTTCTTCTTTTTGCCCGGGTGGGAGTGGGCATAGGAGAGGAGGGAGAGGGAGTTGCAGATATGTGTTTTTTAAGGGGGGTCAAATTGAAGGTTGGGGACTGGGAAGCTTTGCGGGGAGGAGGGAGGCTTCTTGCTCTCCGCGTAAGTCCACCTTACTGGGGATGATACCGGTAGAGACGAGCATCTGTCGGCTGGTTTCCTTCTCTCGGTACTCCTGCTTCTCCTCCTCTCTTCGGGTTGTCTTGTTTTTCTTCTTCCTCTTCTCTCCCACGTTTTAAGGAAGACGCTCTTCCCACTTCCATGGAGTTCTGGTGCATCTATTTTGGGGGAGAGAAGCCTTTTCCTTCGCCTGTTTGGTTGGCGAATTTTTTGGTGTGGGCTCCTTTACAGGCGGCACCCTCACAGGGGACTCCTTCTGCTTGGTCGGAGCCGGCACTTTAGCTGGAAGTTGTTTGGCCGGCCCCTTGGCAGGCGGCGGCACCTTCGCCGGAGAAAGGCGTTTTGCTTTTTCCCTGGTAACCACCTGCCACTCGCCCTCCTTGTTAGCTGCCGGTGCTGGTGTTGCTGGTGTTACTGGGGCAGGTTTTGCTGTTTCTTGCTGTTTGGCTGGTTGGGCCTTTGGGGCGGGTTCTTGGTCGGGCACGTCTTTGCGACGTGTTCCGCCGCCCCGCAGACCCAACAGCAAGGCTTTCTACTGCCTTCTACAATAATAAATATTCGATCCTGCAGGTTAGAATATTTGGGATCTTCTCAATGCTCTTTTTGGGCAAGGTCACGTGGAGGGTCACCATCCTGTAAAGAAGCCCGCCTTCGACCGTAGCGAGAGACGTCGGCCACCTTTCCGTAATTTAAAAAAGGCGCCGACGTGGTCCTCAGCAATGTCAGGGACGCCATGCAAAGTAATTTTAACTTTTCTGGCTCCCATATACTCCGTGTACAGTTGGAAGTTTTAGTCTCCAAGACTAAGCCGACCATACTTTTTGGCCTCGTCAGCGGAGCCAGCAAGACGTCCCATACGGCATTGCTTCTCCTCGCTACGACCTTGGCGCCAATTTTTAGTGCCTTAAGTGTATCTTCAAGAGAGGCCTCTCCCCAAACCTACTCCAATCATCTTCTGAGTTTTTAGGTCTTTAGTAATCAAAGTGATTATTTTGGCCTCAATTTGTGCCAATTCTTCTGGCACTGGAGATAACTCTCAGTTCCTTTTATGTATTCTGCGTATTTGTTTTTCATACGCTCGTAATACTCCTCTCCTTTTACTGTGAGTTTCTTGCCCTCCTTCCACCCAGAGGTCGAGGGTTTCGGGGGATGCTGGAGCTGCTGGTACTTCTAGAAGGGATTGATCCGCGGCGGTAATGCCCAATCCCCCTCCTTTCCTCACAAACGCCGTGGTGGGAGAAGGAGGTCTCATCCTGCCTAAGTGAGGCCATGGCCTCCTCTAAGGACTCACCGACTACTCTGCCTTTCCTGGTGTTTTCGCGTCCTTATAAAAGGCCACTACTTCCACACTATCAGCGCTATAAACCCTGATGGAATTTGCACTAGTCACAGTGTCACCCAAAGAGACTACTTTGCCCTGAAACAGAAAAAATTGTTAGAAAAAAGACAAACAAAATCTCCTGTGGCAGGTGCGTATCTGTATTTATTCTGCCAAAGTTACAGAATTATGGCTCAAGGCCGAAAACGGGAGGAACAAAACTTGGGTTGGTCTTCAGTACTCTATCCTATACCTAGCTAATCAGATTCACGACCCATGCATACGTTACAATGCTTCTCATTCACCACAAAAATATGTCCATCGACACTCATACTTGTCAAACTCCAAAA
>JBBBDQ010013630.1:0-19666 GCA_037127315.1 Ascarosepion bandense
ATGTCAGTTTTACTACCCTATAGAGACTGGGGTGGAGTAAAACAGGGGACCTCCCCGAACAATTTTTTTCCATTTTTTTGAGTTTGAGTGTGTGTTGTGCTGAACCATGGTAACTTTTGCAAAATGTCTCTTTGCTTCGTGGATGTGATCCCAGACCCTCAGGTTGCCACCGGTGTTCCTCACCAGGGTGATGACACCTGGGGCCTGGGGGAAAGTTTCTAGGATCTTCAACTGGTTTGCCCTCCACTGAAGTCAGCTTCAGCAGGGGCTTTAAAGGTTTTCGCCTCTGAGATGACCACTCAGAGGCAACGTCACTCACTTTGGGGAGTGCTTCCCCTTGGGGCAGGGCTTTTTTCTTTTTTGCCCGAGAGGGGAGTGGACAGAGGAGGAGGGGAGGGAGTGGGGGTTAAAGTACATGATTTCAGGGGGGTCGAGTTTAAAGACTGGGGACTGGGAGGCTTTGCGGGGATGGAGGAAGACTTCTTACCTTCAGTGCATAAGTCTGTTTAACCGGAGACACTGGTAGAGAGCTGCATTTTCGGCTCGCGGCCTCCTTTCGTTAACTCCGGCTCCTTCTCCTGGCCTTTGTGTTGTTGCTGCTCCTCTGCCTCTTCCTCTCTCCCACGTTTCCAGGAGGTGTCCTTTGTACTTCCATTTGCTGGGGGAAGGACTTCTTGCCTTCCTCTGTTTGGGAGGAGACACCTCCTTTGGTTTTGCCGGCGCCTTCGCCGGGGACTCCTTAGGTTTGGTAGGAGTCGACAGCCCCACCCGGGGTCTGCTTGGCAGGCGTCTTGACGGGTGGCGGCACATTGTCCAGGGAAGGTTTTTAGGTTTCTTCCTGGCCACCACCTGCCATTCGCCGTCTTTGTTGCTCACGGGAGACTGCGTAGGTTGTCTTGTTTTGCGCCATTCTTCTCCTGCGCCGCCGGTTGCTGCTTGACTGGTTGGGCTGGTTGGGCCTTGAGGGCCGGATTGTAGTTGGGCACGCCTTTGCCACGTGCTCCGCCGACCCGCAGACCCAACAGCACGGCTTCCTGCCTTCTACGATGACGTAGATGGCGCGACCCCTGCAGGTGAGGATGTTGGGGATCTTTGCGATGTTTTCCTTGTTCAGGGTCACCTGCGGTCATGTCTCCTGTGAGAATCCTGCTTTCGACCGCAGCGAGGAGACTTCGGCCACCCTTCCATATTGGACGAAGAAGGCGCCACGTGGTCCTCAGCAATGTCCATGGGGACGCCGTGCAGCGTGATTTTTCCTTCTTCGTGCCACATGTACTCCGTGTGGAACTGGAGCGTTTTGGTCTCAGAGACCACGCCGATCAAGTTCTTGGCTTCTTCGGCGGAGCCGAGCAGGACGTCCCACGTGGTGTTGCTTCTCCTCGCTACGGCCGCAGCTTGATCTTCAGTGTCTGCAGTCCCTCCTCGAACGTATCCCTGGGGACGCCGATCAGTTTTTTGGTCTTCAGGTCCTTGGTGATCAGGGTGATGACTCTCGCCTCGATCTGCGCGAATTGGTCCGGCTTCGAGACAGCTCCGTCCCCCTGATCGCATTCCGCGTAATCCTTTTGGATGGACTGGTAATAGTCCTCGACCATACGCGTGATCTTCTTGCCTCCCTTCCACCCAGAGGTCGAGGGTAAGGGGGACGCTGGTGCTGCTGCTGCTGCTGCTGCTGCTGCTGTCCGTGCCGGTGGGGGTGTTGCTGCTGCTGCAGTTGCCGCCGGTCTGGATGCTGCTGCAGATCCGGTCGCTGGAGCAGGTTTGGTTGCTGCTGCTGCACGTTTGGTTGCTGCTGCAGGTGCAGTCACCGCTGCTGGATTGGTCGCTGCTGCAGGTGCAGTCGCCGCTGCTGGATTGGTCGCTGCTGCAGGTGCAGTCGCCGCTGCTGGGGTGGTCGCTGCTGCAGGTGCAGTCGCCGCTGCTGGTCTGGTCGCTGCTGCAGGTGCGGTCGCCGCTGCTGGGGTGGTCTCACTGCAGGTGCGGTCGCCGCACTGGTCTGGTCGCTGCTGACAGTGTGGCCGCCGCCGCCTCCGCTGGTGTGGGGGAGCCGAACAGCATGCTCTCCCACTCGGTCATGGTGCGGGCTATGACGTCGTCGTCGTCTGCGTCACACAGTTGCCAATCTCCCACCGACGCCGTGGTGGGAGTGCCGACTTCCCCGGTCCTTCTGTGGCCATGCCACAAAAGTGGCCGATCACCGAACAACTATTTCGGTGTTTCGCGTTTCGAAGAAACCGCTACTTGCGCTGGCCCGAGCAATGAACTCGGGCTGGAAATCAGTTGTCCAAGAGACAAAGTGCGAGCAGATATCACTGCGGAACAACTACTCCACTAGGCTCTTCCAACGAACAGAGAAGTGGCTAGGCCGTGGCCATGCCACGAGGTGGACAACTGCTTCCCGGTGTTTTCGCGTTCCGTAGAACACTACTTTTACGTAGCCCGAGCAATAAACTCGGGCTGGAAAACAATGTCCGAGAGACAGAGTGCGAACAAATAACACGGAGGAACAAATGCTCCACTAAGCTCCCACAACACAAAATCACCACAAACAAAAGAAAGTCTGGAAGTGGCTGGTTTTATTTATTCATTTTTACATGAATTATGGCACAAGGCCGAAAGGTGGGAGGGGGAACAAAACTTGGGGTGGTCTTCAGTTACTATAACCTATACCTAGCTAATCAGATTCACGACCCATACATACGTTACAATGATTCTCATTCACCGCAAATTTGTCCATCAACACTCGTACTTATCTAGCACCAAAATATCGCGAAAACATACCGGGGACCTACAAAAACGCCCCAAATGTACGTAAAAATTTGTGATTATTTACAAAAATAGATTTTTAAAATTTGTACATAAAAATTTGTGACTATTTACAATTATAGTACAAAAATAGATTTTAACATTGTACATGAGATGATATGATGGGGAGGGGTATGAAGAAACAAAAAATCCCCCAAAAACAAAAAACAATTTCAAATGAATATTTATACAAAATGTTAGTAAGACCCAAACACACCCTCGTAATTAAAGAGGCCACTGTATTCTGCCTGTAGAGACAAATCAAGCCGCTCTCTTTCTAAGGGGAATGGAAGCTGGGTACAAAAATAAATTGGACTGGAGAATATATAAGGCTGAAAGCCCAGCCGAGAATAAAACAGGGCAAAATAACAATGGTCAGTGGGAATCTCGAACTGGATCATAACAAAAGCAATGGAGCCAGGAACAGGCTAGGACAAATACATTCACTCACATTAACTAGGTATACAAAAGAAAGCTAGCCTTAACCGCGGGAGGGTTCCAGGGGAATCCACCCCGATGTGACTTGGCAGAACAAAAAGAAAATCAAGGCTGGCCCCGGTCCACGAACCGGGCTCGCTGCATATATCCACCTTTTGCTAAAGTCTGTCAGGTGCAGCGGTTTCCAGTTTCAGTTCCACCAATCTTCATTTTGAGCTGGTGCTCAAAATATCGGATTAGATCCTGATCGAAAGACGACCTCGCAAGACTTCCTCCAGACGCGTCATCCAAATCACCATTCTAGCCGTGGCCAGTAGCGACAGAAACACCATCCGCTTCACACCAGAGTACGGGGGCGACATTGTCCACAGCGTATGCGCGATCAATGAGCACAAGCTCCCGCGGCGAGATACGAGCAGTCAACTCGCCGACCGCGCCCACAACGGGCGAACGCGCGAACAATGGAAGAAGGCGTGCGCCGACGTCTCCTTGATTCCAGGGTTGCAACGTTCACAATCTGGCAAATCCGCCAGGCCCATTGCGAAACGCTTGTCATTGAGCGACAAACCATTCCGAGCCAATCGCCGGGTCAGAGAGAACTCAGAGTTGTGAGCCAATCCGCACCTGGCGCCCAAGACCAATGAGAGCGGTGCTCACTCTCGACATGCCGAGCTTACTCACAGCTTATCCTTCACGGCACCCTCCACTAATCCCCGATAGAGAGTTTCCTAGGCTGTGAAAGGTCACTGGACCGTGGAATGGCCTGTAAGGCCGCCAGACATTCGAGCGGGAATTTCAAGGTCGCACCCAAGGCCTGACGGTCAGCCATAGAGATGGGGAGCGATGGTAAGGCAAGGGAACATGTCCCTCACTACCCCCGCAAGCAACCGATCTTCCTCCAACGCGCGCCTGAGGAAATGCCAACCTCGAAGCGAGCACGTGGCTCCTCAAGTGTGGCATCCCCAGACCCCCTTGACACGGACGGAGGCAACAGACTCCTTTGTCGACCATGTGTTTACGTCCTCTCCACAGGCAGGAGAATAGCAAACGCTCGAGCGCCTTCTCATGATCGTCACAAAGGGGAAGTACTGACCGGTAAAGGATCATGGGAAAGAGGTATGTGTTGCACACCTCCGCCAAGCCCTTCACGGAGAGACACGTCGACGCCAAACCTTGACCGACGCGCCGACCTTTGCCAGTACTTCAGACCAGTTTTTTCTCCAACTGTAAGTCCGGACGAACAAACTCCGAAGACACGACGGCCCGTCCGTCCAGTCGAAGGGCCCCGGGAAGCTTGCCCTTCCAGCCGCCTAACGCAAGCCGGAAGACTTGTCGCAGTTAATTCCTGGCCCTGTCACCTTCTCGTACCGTACAAGCGCCTGCTGTGCCGCCTCTATGTCCCTGCACGGGAGGACACAAAGGACGTTACGTCATCGGCGTACGCGGAAACCCTGCTCGAGCTCCGCCCACGGAGACTGCGATTCCACGTAGGACCGGACTGCCGTCTCGTCCCTTAGCCGGCGAAGGAGGGCTCCAACGCCGGGACGTAAAGGAGAGAAGACAGTGGACAACCCTGTCGGACCGACTAGACGGCGCGAAAGCGCCCGACAGCTTCCCGTTCACCTGTACCACGGCCTTGGGGGAGCGATACGAAGAGGCTAATCCAGCGGCTGAAGTCGGGTTTGAATCCGGCGGCCTGCAGGACAGCAGCCAGGTAGCCATGGTCAATCCTATCAAATGCCTTGGACTGATCCAAATTGATCGGCGCGGCCTCATCGTCGTCTTCTACACCCTCTACGATCGTGCGAATCGTGCAGTTGCTCTGAATTGTTCGTCCCTTCACAGAACAAGTCTGATCGGTCCCAACAGAGACTCGGCAACTAGCTGCAAGCGATTCGTCAGATCTTGGCCAAAATCAACTCTGTGTTTAGCGAAGTTATGGGCCTGTAATCATCTAGTTCCTCAACCTTCTTGCCTTTTCTCAACAGCATCGATCTGCGCCCCTGGTGATTCCGACCGGGGATGGACCCCTGCCGAAACCAGTGGTTGAACACGACAGCCAAGAGCGGGACAAAAGATTGCGACATCCTCAAAGTACATTTCATGGGGCAAACCATCCAAGCCTGGCGACTTGCCTCACTGAAGCCTTCTTCAAAGCCACGTAGATTTCGTCCTCCGTAATCTCCCCTTCGCAACTAGCCGCTTCGACCGGCAAAAGCCGGGGAAAAGTCAGCCAAATAGCTGCGAAACTCACTCGTCACGGAGTCCGGGCTCCTTGGTAAATCGGTGTTCGAAATGCTGCCGGAACGCCTCGCACATGTCGTTGGTGGACGCGAGATGTCCCTCCAGGTCGCGTACCTCTCAATGTGCCGGTCGCCGGCCTGGCGAATTTCTTCGCAACGCAGTTCTGCGTATATTCTAACCCGGAGAACATCTTGTAGCATAGCCTAATTACCTGACTTATGTAGCGCCCGCTGGTCAGGCGCTCCAGGGCCTCTAGCTAAGGCTATCTCTGAGGACCCCTCCAGCCTCCGCCCGGGTGAAATTAGCACTAAGTGTCTTTGCCCTCACAGCCTTATGGGTTGAACCGCTGGCTATATTTGGTGGCGAAAGACCTAATGGTGTCCTTGGAGTTAACCCACCTACTCCCAATGACTCGCCCAGTTAATTCCCGCTGAACTAGTTTTGTCAGCTGGTCACGAAAGAATCCCATCTGTCCAATAAGGACTGATTGAACTTCCAATAACCAGCCAACCTAGGCCTAAGTCTAACTTTTACCCGGGCACAAACGAGTTTGTGGTCCGAGTAGCCTAGCCAGTGGAACGTTGGACATTCTAAGAAGTCTATGTCGGCTTCTCTGGCTAACATCCTATCCAGGTACGCGGATACCCGGGTAGAAGGCCAACTATGCGTCCACGTCCACATGCTCCCATCCGGATGATCGACCCGGTATCTATCGACGAGACCAAATTCGCCGATCAGATCAACCAGGCTACGATCACCACTCCGCCCGCTAGCGCCCCTTCCTCTATCCCATTTGGGGGTTAGGACGGCATTCCAGTCCCCAACTAAGATTAGCCAAGCCAGATGCCATGAAGGGCTCCAACAGCCGAAAGAAAGACACGCTCACCTGGGACATTGGGCGCATAAACCGCAATCAGCCGGAACGATTTTGCCTTTTCACTGCAATATCTGCCACGATCAGCCGGCCCTCGGCACCGACATGGACCAGGTCGATCCTCGCGTCCAGGGTACGCTTGACCAGCAAAGAAACACCTCTGGCATGCCGGCTCCCTTGTACTGAATAGACGACATAGTCGTTAGACAGCACACGAAGTCGACTTCGCAAACAAAGTGAGTCTTGGATCGCGGCCACATCCACGCCGAATGACAAGAGGAGTGCAAGCGAGCGAGCCACCCCGATCCTCAGGCCATTCGCATTTAAAAGCTGGCTATCTTAATAGACATGATTTAGTTCTGAAAAGGAAAAACAACAAAAACATGCAACAAAAATACTAGTCACATACGGGACGGAAATCCCTAACCCAGATAGGACCCCGACGGACTGTCCTAGGGAACCCGGTTCTGTCGGACGTAATTCGTCCGTCTAGGACAATGCCGCCAACGTCCGTGGGGTATGTTAGTTTTTACTACCCTATAGAGACTGGGGTGGAGTAAAACGAGGTTATCCCCGAACAATTTTTTTCCATTTTTTGAGTTCAGGTGTGTTGTGCTGAACCGTAGTAACTTTGCAAAATGTCTCTTTGCTTCGTGGATGTGATCCCAGACCCTCAGGTTGCCACCGGTGTTCCTCACCAGAGGTGATGACACCTGGGGCCTGGGGAAAAGTTTCTAGGATCTTCAACTGGTTTGCCCTCCACTGAAGTCAGCTTCAGCAGGGCTTTAAGAGTTTCGCCTCTGAGATGACCACTCAGAGGCAACGTCCTCACTCACTTTAAGGAGTGCTTCCCTTGGGGCAGGGGCTTTTTTCTTTTTTTGCCCGGAGGATGGACAGAGGAGGAGGGGAGGGAGTGGGGTTAAAGTACATGATTTCAGGGGGGTCAGTTTAAAGACTGGGGACTGGGAGGCTTTTGGGGATGAAGGAAGACTTCTTACCTTTGAAGTGCATAAGTCTGTTTAACCGGAGACACTGGTAGAGAGCTGCATTTTCGGCTCGCGGCCTCCTTCTCGTTGCTCGGCTCCTTCTCCTGGCCTTTGTGTTGTTGTGCTGCTCACTCTGCCCTCTTCCTCTCCCACGTTTCAGGAGGGTGTCCTTTGTACTTCCATTTGCTGGGGGAAGGACTTCTTGCCTTCCTCTGTTTGGGAGGAGACACCTCCTTTAGTTGCCGGCGCCTTCGCCGGGGACTCACTAGGTTTGGTAGAGGTCGACAGCCCCACCGGGGTCTGCTTGGCAGGCGTCTTGACAGGTGGCAGCACATTGTCCGGGGAAGGGTTTTTAGGTTTCTTCTGGCCACCACCTGCCATTCGCCGTCTTTGTTGCTCACGGGAGACTGCGTAGGTTGTGCTTGTTTTGCGCCATTCTTCTCCTGCGCCGCCGGTTGCTGCTTGACTGGTTGGGCTGGTTGGGCCTTGAGGGCCGGATTCTTGGTTGGGCACGCCTTTGCCACGTGCTCCGCCGACCCGCAGACCCAACAGCGGCTTCCTGCCTTCTACGATGACGTAGATGGCGCGACCCCTGCAGGTGAGGATGTTGGGGATCTTTGCGATGTTTTCCTTGTTCAGGGTCACCTGCAGGGTCATGTCTCCTGTGAGGAATCCTGCTTCAAACCGCAGCGAGGAGACTTCGGCCACCCTTCCATATTGCACGAAGAAGGCGCCGACGTGATCTTCATCAATGTCCATGGGGACGCCGTGCAGCGTGATTTTCACCTTCTTCGTGCCCATGTACTCCGTGTGGAACTGGAGCGTTTGGTCTCCAGAACCACGCCGATCAGGATTCTTGGCTTCTTCGGCGGAGCCGAGCAGGACGTCCCACGTGGTGTTGCTTCTCCTCGCTACGGCCCTGGCTCTGATCTTCAGTGTCTGCAGTCCCTCCTCGAACGTATCCCTGGGGACGCCGATCAGTTTGGTCTTCAGGTCCTTGGTGATCAGGGTGATGACTCTCGCCTCGATCTGCGCCAATTGGTCCGGCTTCCGGAACGAGCTCCATCACTGATGTATTCCGCGTAATCACCCGGAATGGACTGGTAATAGTCCTCGTCCTTACGCGTGATCTTCTTGCCTCCCCTTCCACCCAGAGGTCGAGGCTGAGGGGACGCTGGTGCTGCTGCTGCTGCTGCTGCTGCTGCTGCTGTCCGTGCCGGTGGGGGTGTTGCTGCTGCAGTTGCCGCCGGTCTGGATGCTGCTGCAGATCCGGTCGCTGGAGCAGGTTTGGTTGCTGCTGCTGCACGTTTGGTTGCTGCTGCAGGTGCGGTCGCCGCTGCTGGATTGGTCGCTGCTGCAGGTGCAGTCGCCGCTGCTGGATTGGTCGCTGCTGCAGGTGCAGTCGCCGCTGCTGGGGTGGTCGCTGCTGCAGGTGCAGTCGCCGCTGCTGGTCTGGTCGCTGCGGGTGCAGTCGCCGCTGCTGGGGTGGTCTCTGCTGCAGGTGCAGTCGCCGCTGCTGATCTGGTCGCTGCTGACAGTGTGGCCGCCGCCGCCTCCGCTGGTGTGGGGGAGCCGAACAACATGCTCTCCCACTCGGTCATGGTGCGGGCTATGACGTCGTCGTCGTCTGCGTCACACGGTTGCCAATCTCCCACCGACGCCGTGGTGGGTGCCAAACTTCCCCCGGTCCTTCTGTGGCCATGCCACAAAAGTGACCGATCACCGAACAACTTCTTTCCGTGTTTCGCGTTTTCGAAGAAACCGCTACTTTACGCTGGCCCGAGCAATGAACTCGGGCTGGAAATCAGTTGTCCAGAGACAAAGTGCGAGCAGATATCACTGCGGAACAACTACTCCACTAGGCTCTTCCAACGAACGGGGGAAGTGGCTAGGCCATTGGCCATGCCACGAGGTGGACAACTGCTTCCCGGTGTTTCGCGTTCCGTAGAACACTACTTTTACGCTGGCCCGAGCAATAAACTCGGGCTGGAAAACAGTATGTCCGAGAGACAGAGTGCGAACAAATAACACGGAGGAACAAATGCTCCACTAAGCTCCCACAACACAAAATCCACACAAACAAAAGTCTGGGGGAAGTGGCTGGTTTTTTATTTATTCATTTTTACATGAATTATGGCACAAGGCCGAAAAGGTGGGAGGAACAAAACTTGGGGTGGTCTTCAGTTACTATAACCTATACCTAGCTAATCAGATTCACACGACCCATACATACGTTACAATGATTTTCTCATTCACCATAAGAATTTGTCCATCAACACTCGTACTTATCTAGCACCAAAATATCGCGAAAACATACCGGGGACCTACAAAAACACCCCAAATGTACATAAAAATTTCAGCGATTATTTACAAAAATAGATTTTTAAAATTTGTACATAAAAATTTGTGACTATTTACAATTATAGTACAAAAATAGATTTTAACATTTGTACATGAGATGATATGATGGGGAGGGGTATGAAGAAACAAAAATCCCCAAAACAAAAAACAATTTCAAATGAATATTTATACAAAATGTTAGTAAGACCCAAACACACCCTCGTAATTAAAGAGGCCACTGTATTCTGCCTGTAGAGACAAAATCAAGCCACTCTCTAAGGGAATGGAGAAACTGGGTACAAAAATAAATTGGACTGGAGAATATATAAGGCTGACCCAGCCGAGAATAAAGCAGGGCCAAAATAACAATGGTCAGTGGAATCTCGAACTGGATCATAACAAAAGCAATGGAGCCGGGAACAGGCTAGGACAAATACATTCCACTCACATTAACTAGGTATACAAAAGCTAACCTTAACCGCGGGAGGGTTCCAGAGGGAATCCACCCCGATGTGACTTGGCAGAACTAAAAAAAGAAAATCAAGGCTAGCCCCGGTCACACGAACCGGGCTCGCTGCATATATCCACCTTTGCTAAAGTCTGTCGGGTGCAGCCGTTTCGTTTCAGTTCTAATCTTCATTTGAGCTGGTGTAAAAATATCGGATTAGATCCTGATCCGAAAGACATTTCCCCGCAGACTTCCTCCAGACGCGTCATCCAAATCACCATTCTAGCCGTGGCCAGTAGCGACAGAAACACCATCCGCTTCACACCAGGTACGGGGGCACGACACATTGTCCACAGCGTATGCGCGATCAATGAGCACAAGCTCCCGCGGCGAGATGCAGGCAGTCAACGCTCGCCGACACGCGCCCACAACGGGCGAACGCGCGAACAATGGAAGAAGGCGTGCGCCGACGTCTCCTTGATTCCAAGGTTGCAACGTTCACAATCGGCAAATCCGCCAGGCCCATTGCGAAACGCTTGTCATTGAGCGACAAACCATTCCGAGCCAATCGCCAGGTCAGAGAGAACTCAGGATTTGCTGAGCCAATCCGCACCTGGCGCCCAAGACAATGAGAGCGGTACTCCACTCGACATGCCGAGCTTACTCCACAGCTTATCCTTCGCTTGCCCCTCCACTAATCCCCATTAGAAAAGTTTCCTAGGCTGTGAAAGGTCACTGGACCGTGGAATGGCCTGTAAGGCCGCCAGACATTCGAGCAGGAATTTCGGTCGCACCCAAGGCCTGACGGTCAGCCATAGGGTCGGGGGAGCGATGGCTGGGCAGGGGAACATGTCCCTCACTACCCCCGCAAGCAACCGATCTTCCTCCAACGCGCGCCTGAGAAATGCCAACCTCGAAGCGAGCACGTGGCTCCTCAAGTGTGGCATCCCAAGGCCCCCTTGACACGGACGGAGGCAACAGACTCCTTTGTCGACCATGTTTGCGTCCTCTCCACGAGCCAGGAGAATAGCAAACGCTCGAGCGCCTTCTCATGATCGTCACAAAGGGGAAGTACTGACAGCCGGTAAAGGATCGCGGGAAAAGGGTAGCTATGTTGCACACCTCCGCCAAGCCCTTCACGGAGAGACCCCGTCGACGCCAAACCTTGACCGACGCGCGACCTTTGCCAGTACTTCAGACCAGTTTTTCTCCAACTGTAAGTCCGGACCGAACCAAACTCCGAGGAGCTTGACCGGCCCGTCCGTCCAGTCGAGGCCCCGGGAGGGAAACACCCTTCCAAGCGCCTAACCGCAAGCCGGAAGACTTGTCGCAGTTAATTCTGGCCCCTGTCACCTTCTCGTACCGTACAAGCGCCTGCTGCGCCTGTCCCTGCGGGAGAGGACACAAGAGACGTTACGTCATCGGCGTACGCGGAAACCTGGCTCCGAGCTCCGCCAGGGACTGCGATTCCGTAGGACCGGACTGCCCGTCTCGTCCTTAGCCGGCGAAGGAGGGGCTCCAACGCCAGGACGTAAAGGAGAGAAGACGGTGGACAGCCTGTCCGGACAAAGCCTAGACGCGCAGAAAAGCGCCCGACAGCTTCCGTTCACCACAGCCTTGGGGGAGCGATACGAAGGCTAATCCAGCGGCTGAAGTCGGGTTTGAATCCGGCGGCCTGCAGGGACAGCAGCAGGTAGCCATGGTCAATCCTATCAAATGCCTTGGACTGATCCAAATTGATCAGCGCGGCCTCGTCGTCGTCTTCTACACCCTCTACGATCGTGCGAATCAAGTGCAGGTTGCTCTGAATTGTTCGTCCCTTCACAGAACAAGTCGATCCGGTCCCAACAGAACTCGGCAACTAGCTGCAAGCGATTCGTCAGGATCTTGGCCAAAATCTTTAACTCTGTGTTTAGCAGAGTTATGGGCCTGCTCGTCATCTAGTTCCTCCCAACCTTCTTGCCTTTTCTCAACAGCGTGATCACGCCCCCTGGTGATCCGACCGGGGATGGACCCCTGCCGAAACCAGTGGTTGAACACGACAGCCAAGAGCAGGACAAAAAGGTGCGACATCCTCAAGTACATTTCATAGGGCAAACCATCAAGCCTGGCGACTTGCCTCTGCTGGCCTTTCTTCAAAGCCACGTAGATTTCGTCCTCCGTAATCTCCCCTTCGCAGCTAGCCGCTTCAGCCGGCAAAAGCCGGGGAAAGTCAGCCAAATAGCTGCGAAACTCCTCGTCACGGAGTCCAGGCTCCTTGGTAAATCGGTGTTCGAAATGCTGCCGGAACGCCTCGCACATGTCGTTGGTGGACCTTAGGAGATGTCCCTCCGGGTCGCGTACCTCTCGGGGCTCTGCCGGTCGCCGGCCTGGCGAATTTCTTCCTTGCGCAGTTCTGCGCCCATGTTCACAGCTTCGGAAGACATCTTGCTTAACAGCCTAATTACCTGACCCGTGGCGCCCGCTAGTCGGGCGTCCAGATATCCCCTAGCTAAGGCTATCTCTGGGGATCCCCTCCAGCCTCCGCCCGGGTGAAATTAGCACTAAGTGTCTTTGCCTCCGCAGCCTTATCTAGGTTGAGCCGCTGGCTATGACCCCGGTGGCGAAAGACCTAATGGTGTCCTTAGTTAACCCACCACCTACTCCCAATGACTCGCCCAGTTAATTCCCGCTGAACTAGTTTTGTCAGCTGGTCACGAAGTCCCGTCTGTCCAATAAGGACTGATTGAACTTCCAATAACCAGCCAACCTAGGCCTAAAGTCTAACACCACCCAGGCACAAACGAGTTTGTGGTCCGGGTAGCCTAGCCAGTGGAACGTTGGACATTCTAAGAAGTCTATGTCGGCTTCTCTGACTAACATCTATCCAGGTACGCGGATACGGGTAAGAAACGCTATGCGTCCACGTCCACATGCTCCCCATCCGGATGATCGACCCGGTATCTATCGACGAGACCAAATTCGCCGATCAGATCAACCAGGCTACGATCACCACTCCACCCGCTAGCGCCCCTTCCTCTATCCCATTTAAGAGTTGGGACGGCATTCCAGTCCCCAGCAAGATTAGCCGTGTTGAATGCACCATGAAGGGGCTCCAACAGCCGAAGAAAGAGCACACGCTCACAGGACATTGGGCGCATAAACCGCAATCAGCCGAGACAGTTTGCTTTTCACTGCAATATCTGCCACGATCAGCCGGCCCTCGGCACCGACATGGACAAGGTCGATCCTCGCGTCCAGGGTACGCTTGACCAGCAAAAGAAACACCTCTGGCATGCCGGCTCCCATATGCTGAATAGACGACATAGTCGTTAGACAGCACACACGAGTCGACTTCGCAAACAAAGTGAGTCTCTTGGATCATGACCACATCCACGCCGAATGACAAGAGGTCACGAAGCAGGCGAGCCACCTTACCCGATCCCTCGAGCCATTCGCATTTAAGCTGGCTATATCGCTTAGACATGATTTAGTTCTGAAAAGGAAAAACAACAAAAACATGCAACAAAAATACTAGTCACATACGGGACGGAAATCCTAGCAAGATAGGACCCCGACGGACTGTCCTGAGGAACCCGTTCCTACATCGGACGTAATTCTGTCCGTCTAGGACAATGCCGCCAACGTCCGTGAAATTGTCGTGGTTACTACCCTATAGAGACTGGGGTGGAGTAAAACAGGACCTCCCCGAACAATTTTTCCATTTTTGAGGTTCAGGTGTGTTGTGCTTCTGAACCACTTGGTAACTTTTGCAAAATGTCTCTTTGCTTCGTGGATGTGATCCCAGACCCTCAGGTTGCCACCGGTGTTCCTCACAGGGGGTGATGACACCTGGGGCCTGGGGAAAGTTTCTAGGATCTTCAACTGGTTTGCCCTCCACACAAGTCAGCTTCAGCGGGGGCTTTAAGAGTTTTCGCCTCTGAGATGACCACTCAGAGGCAACGTCCTCACTCACTTTAAGGAGTGCTTCCCCTTGGGGCAGGGCTTTTTTCTTTTGCCCGAGAGGGAGTGGACAGAGGAGGAGGGGAGGGAGTGGGGGTTAAAGTACATGATTTCAGGGTCAGTTTAAAGACTGGGGACTGGGAGGCTTTTTGCGGGGATGAAGGAAGACTTCTTACCTTTAGTGCATAAGTCTGTTTAACCGGAGACACTGGTAGAGAGCTGCATTTTTCGGCTCGCGGCCTCCTTTCGTTGCTCCGGCTCCTTCTCCTGGCCTTTGTGTTGTTGTGCTGCTCCTCTGCCTCTTCCTCTCTCCCACGTTTCAGGGAGGGTGTCAACTGTACTTCCATTTGCTGGGGGGAAGGACTTCTTGCCTTCCTCTGTTTGGGAGGAGACACCTCCTTTGGTTTTTTACGCGCCTTCGCCGGGGACTCCTTAGGTTTGGTAGGAGTCGACAGCCCCACCGGGGTCTGCTTGGCAGGCGTCTTGACAGGTGGCGGCATTGTCCGGGGAAGGTTTTTTAGGTTTCTTCCACCAGCACCACCTGCCATTCGCCGTCTTTGTTGCTCCTGGGAGACTGCGTAGGTTGTGCTTGTTTTGCGCCATTCTTCTCCTGCACCGCGGTTGCTGCTTGACTGGTTGGGCTGGTTGGGCCTTGAGGGCCGGATTCTTGGTTAGGCACGGCCTTGCACGTGCTCCGCCGACCCGCAGACCCAACAGCACGGCTTCCTGCCTTCTACGATGACGTAGATGGCGCGACCCCTGCGGGTGAGGATGTTGGGGATCTTTGCGATGTTTTCCTTGTTCAGGGTCACCTGCAGAGTCATGTCTCCTGTGAGGAATCCTGCTTTCGACCGCAGCGAGGAGACTTCGGCCACCCTTCCATATTGCACGAAGAAGGCGCCGACGTGATCTTCATCAATGTCCATGGGGACGCCGTGCAGCGTGATTTTCACCTTCTTCGTGCCCATGTACTCCGTGTGGAACTGGAGCGTTTTGGTCTCCAGAACCACGCCGATCAAGTTCTTGGCTTCTTCGGCGGAGCCGAGCAGGACGTCCCACGTGGTGTTGCTTCTCCTCGCTACGGCCCTGGCTCTGATCTTCAGTGTCTGCAGTCCCTCCTCGAACGTATCCCTGGGGACGCCGATCAGTTTTTTGGTCTTCAGGTCCTTGGTGATCAGGGTGATGACTCTCGCCTCGATCTGCGCCAATTGGTCCGGCTTCGAGACGAGCTCCGTCCCCCTGATGTATTCCGCGTAATCCTTTTGGATGGACTTACCAGTAATAGTCCTCGTCCTTACGCGTGATCTTCTTGCCTCCCTTCCACCCAGAGGTCGAGGGTAAGGGGGACGCTGGTGCTGCTGCTGCTGCTGCTGCTGCTGCTGCTGTCCGTGCCGGTGGGGGTGTTGCTGCTGCGGTTGCCGCCGGTCTGGATGCTGCTGCAGATCCGGTCGCTGGAGCAGGTTTGGTTGCTGCTGCTGCGTTTGGTGCTGCTGCCGGAGATTGCAGTCGCCGCTGCTGGATTGGTCGCTGCTGCAGGTGCAGTCGCCGCTACTGGATTGGTCGCTGCTGCAGGTGCAGTCGCCGCTGCTGGGGTGGTCGCTGCTGCAGGTGCAGTCGCCGCTGCTGGTCTGGTCGCTGCTGCAGGTGCAGTCGCCGCTGCTGGGAGTGGTCTCTGCTGCGGGTGCAGTCGCCGCTGCTGGTCTGGTCGCTGCTGACAGTGTGGCCGCCGCGCGGCTCCGCTGGTGTGGGGGAGCCGAACAGCATGCTCTCCACTCGGTCATGGTGCGGGCTATGACGTCGTCGTCGTCTGCGTCACACAGTTGCCAATCTCCTACCGACGCCGTGGTGGGAGTGCCGGCTTTCCCCGGTCCTTCTGTGGCCATGCCACAAAAGTGACCGATCACCGAACAACTTCTTTCCGGTGTTTCGCGTTTCGAAGAAACCGCTACTTTACGCTGGCCGAAGCAATGAACTCGGGCTGGAAATCAGTTGTCCAAGAGACAAAGTGCGAGCAGATATCACTGCGGAACAACGCTACTCACTAGGCTCTTCCAACGAACAGGGGAAGTGGCTAGGCCGTGGCCATGCCACGAGGTGGACAACTGCTTCCCGGTGTTTCGCGTTCCGTAGAACACTACTTTTACGCTGGCCCGAGCAATAAACTCGGGCTGGAAAACAGTATGTCCGAGAGACAGAGTGCGAACAAATAACACACGGAGGAACAAATGCTCACTAAGCTCCCACAACACAAAATCCACACAAACAAAAGTCTGGGGGAGATGGCTGGTTTTATTTATTCATTTTTACATGAATTATGGCTCAAGGCCGAAAGGTGGGAGGGGGAACAAAACTTGGGGTGGTCTTCAGTTACTATGTCCTATACCTAGCTAATCAGAATCACGACCCATGCGTACGTTACAATGATTCTCATTCACCACTGTAAGGAATTTCCATCAACACTCGTACTTATCTAGCACCAAAATATCGCAAAAACATACCGAGGACCTCAAAAACGCCCCAAATGTACATAAAAATTTGTGATTATTTACAAAAATAGATTTTAAAATTTGTACATAAAAATTTGTGACTATTTACAATTATAGTACAAATAGATTTTAACATTTGTACATGAGATGATATGATGGGGGAGGGTAGCAGAAACAAAAAATCCCCAAAACAAAAGCAATTTCAAATGAATATTTATACAAAATGTTAGTAAGACCCAAACACACCCTCGTAATTAAAGAGGCCACTGTATTCTGCCTGTAGAGGCCAAAATCAAGCCGCTCTCTTTCTAAGGGGAATGGAGAAGCTGAGTACAAAAATAAATTGGACTGGAGAATATATAAGGCTGACCCAGCCGAGAATAAACGGGACAAAATAATAATGGACAGTGAATCTCGAACTGGATCATAACAAAAGCAATGGAGCCGAACGAGCTGAGACAAATGTCCCATTCACTCACATTAACTAGGTATACAAAAGAAAGCTAACCTTAACCGCGGGAGGGGTTCAGAGGCTCCCGCACGATGGCGACTTAGCAGAACTAAAAAAAGAAAATCAAGGCTAGCCCCGGTCACACGAACCAGGCTCGCTGCATATATCCACCTTTTGTGAAGTCTGTCGGGTGCAGCCGTTCCGTTCAGTTCTAATCTTCATTTTGAGCTGGTGCTCAAAATATCGGATTAGATCCTGATCCGAAAGACGACCTCCCCGCAAGACTTCCTCAGACGCGTCATCCAAATCACCATTCTAGCCGTGGCCAGTAGCGACAGAAACACCATCCGCTTCACACCAGAGTACGGGGGCGACACATTGTCCACAGCGTATGCGCGATCAATGAGCACAAGCTCCCGCGGCGAGATACGAGCAGTCAACTCGCCGACACGCGCCACAACGGGCGAACGCGCGAACAATGGAAGAAGGCGTGCGCCGACGTCTCCTTAATTCCAAGGTTGCAACGTTCACAATCTGGCAAATCCGCCAGGCCCATTGCGAAACGCTTGTCATTGAGCGACAAACCATTCCGAGCCAATCGCCAGGTCAGAAAACTCAAGGTTGCTGAGCCAATCCGCACCTGGCGCCCAAGACCAATGAGAGCGGTACTCCTCTCGACATGCCGAGCTTACTCCACAGCTTATCCTTCACGGCACCCTCCACTAATCCCCGATAGAAGAGTTTCCTAGGCTGTGAAAGGTCACTGGACCGTGGAATAGCCTGTAAGGCCGCCAGACATTCGAGCAGGAATTTCGGTCCGCACCCAAAGCCTGACGGTCAGCCATAGGGTCGGGGGAGCGATGGTAAGGCGCGAGAACATCGTCCCTCACTACCCCCGCAAGCAACCGATCTTCCCTCCAACGCGCGCCTGAGAAATGCCAACCTCGAAGCGAGCACGTGGCTCCTCAAGTGTGGCATCCCCAGACCCACTTGACTGGACAGAGCAACAGACTCCTTTGTCGACCATGTGTTTGCGTCCTCTCCACAGGCAGGAGAATAACAAACGCTCAGGCGCCTTCTCGCAGTCGTCACAAAGGGAAGCTACTGACAGCCGATGAGATCATGGGAAAGAGGTATGTGTTGCACGCCGCCAAGCCCTTCACGGGAGAGACCCCCGTCGACGCCAAACCTTGACCGACGCGCCGACCTTTGCCAGTACTTCAGACCAGTTTTTCTCCAACTGAGGTCGGACCGAACCAAACTCCGAGGAGCTTGACCGGCCGTCCGTCCAGTCAGAAGGGCCCCAGGAGGAGGAAACACCCTTCCAAGCGCTAACCGCAAGCCGGAAGACTTATCACGCAGTTAATTCTGGCCCTGTCACCTTCTCGTACCGTACAAGCGCCTGCTGTACCGCCTCTATGTCCCTGCGGGAGGACACAAGGTCGTTACGTCATCGGCGTACGCGGAAACCCTGGCTCGAGCTCCGCCGGAGACTGCGATTCCACGTAGGACCGGACTGCCCGTCTCGTCCCTTAGCCGGCGAAGGAGGGGCTCCAACGCCAGGACGTACAGGAGAAGACAGTGGACAACCCTGTCGGACCGACCTGAACAGCGCAGCGCTTGACAGCTTCCCGTTCACCTGTACCCGGCGGGAGCGATACGAAGGCTAATCAGCGGCTGAAGTCGGGTTTGAATCCGGCGGCCTGCAGGACAGCAGCCAGGTAGCCATAGTCGAAAAGTCTATCAAATGCCTTGGACTGATCAGAATTGATCAGCGCGGCCTCATCGTCGTCTTCTACACCCTCTACGATCGTGCGAATCAAGTGCAGGTTGCTCTGAATTGTTCGTCCCTTCACAGAACAAGTCTGATCCGGTCCCAACAGAGACTCGGCAACTAGCTGCAAGCGATTCGTCAGGATCTTGGCCAAAATCTTTAACTCTGTGTTTAGCAGAGTTATGGGCCTGTAATCATCTAGTTCCTCAACCTTCTTGCCTTTTTCTCAACAGCGTGATCACGCCCCTGGTGATCAAGCCAGGGATGGACCCCTGCCGAAACCAGTGGTTGAACACGACAGCCAAGAGCGGGACAAGAGTGCGACATCCTCAAGTACATTTCATAGGGCAAACCATCCGGCCGGCGACTTGCCTCTGCCGACCTTCTTCAAAGCCACGTGATTTTCGTCCTCCGTAATCTCCCGCTTCGCAGCTTCGCCGCTTCAGCCGGCAAAAGCCGGGGAAAGTCAGCCAAATAGCTGCGGAAACTCCTCGTCACGGAGTCCAGGCTCGCGGTAAATCGGTGTTCGAAATGCCGGAACGCCTCGCACATGTCGTTGGTGGACCTTAGGAGATGTCCTCCGGGTCGCGTACCTCTCGAATGTGCCGGTCGCCGGCCTGGCGAATTTCTTCCTTGCGCAGTTCTGCGCCCGTGACCCACAACCAGACATCTTGCTTAACTTAGCCTAATTACCTGACCCATGTAGCGCCCGCTAGTCGGGCACTCCAGGGCCTCCCTGGCTAAGGCTATCTCTAGGGGATCCCCACAGCCTCACCCGGGCGAAATTAGCACTAAGTGTCTTTGCCTCCCCGCAGCCTTATCTAGGTTGAGCCATGGCTATATTTGGTGGCAAAAGACCTAATGGTGTCCTTAAGGCT
>JBBBDQ010013635.1:0-10047 GCA_037127315.1 Ascarosepion bandense
TAAATTTACTGTTAACTCCGATCCATTTAAATAAATAAATTTACTGTTAACTCCGATCCATTTAAATAAATAAATTTACTGTTAACTCCGATCCATTTAAATAAAACAAATTTACTTCGTTAACTCCGATCCATTTATATAAATAAATTTACTGTTAACTCCGATCCATTTAAATAAATAAATTTAATGTTAACTCCGATCCATTTAAATAAATAAATTTACTGTTAACTCCGATCCATTTAAATAAATTCTACTGTTAACTCCGATCCATTTAAATAAATAAATTTACTGTTAACCTGGATCCATCTAAATAAATAAATTTAATGTTAACTCCGATCCATTTAAATAAATAAATTTACTGTTAACTCCGATCCATTTAAATAAATAAATTTACTGTTAACTCCGATCCATTTAAATAAATAAATTTACTGTTAATCCCGATCCATTTAAATAAATAAATTCTACTGTTAACTCGATCCATTAAAATAACAAATTTACTGTTAACTCCGATCCATTTAAATAAATAAATTTACTGTTAACTCCGATCCATTTAAATAAATAAATTTACTGTTAACCTGGATCCATTTAAATAAATTTACTGTTAACTCCGATCCATTTAAATAAATAAATTTACTGTTAACTCCGATCCATTTAAATAAAGAATTTAATGTTAACTCCGATCCATTTAAATAAATAAATTTACTGTTAACTCCGATCCATTTAAATAAATAAATTTACTGTTAACTCCGATCCATTTAAATAAATAAATTTACTGTTAACTCCGATCCATTTAAATAAATTCTACTGTTAACTCCTATCCATTTAAATAAATAAATTTACTGTTAATTCTGATCCATTTAAATAAATAAATTTAAATGTTAACTCCGATCCATTTAAATAAATAAATTCTACTGTTAACTCCGATCCATTTAAATAAATAAATTTTAATGTTAACTCCGATCCATTTAAATAAATAAATTTACTGTTAACTCCGGATCCATTTAAATAAATAAATTTACTGTTAACTCCGATCCATTTAAATAAATAAATTTTACTGTTAACTCCGATCCATTTAAATAAATAAATTTAATGTTAACTCCGATCCATATAAATAATAAATTTACTGTTAACTCCGATCCATTTATATAAATAAATTTACTGTTAACTCCGGATCCATTTAAATTTTCAAATAAATTTACTGTTAACTCTGATCCATTTAAATAAATTCTACTGTTAACTCCGATCCATTTAAATAAATAAATTTACTGTTAACTCCGATCCAGCTTCTTAAATAAATAAATTTACTGTTAACTCCGATCCATTTAAATAAATAAATTTACTCGTTAACTCCGATCCATTTAAATAAATTTACTGTAGCACCTGATCCATTTAAATAAATAAATTTATCAAAGAACTCCGATCCATTTAAATAAATAAATTTACTGTTAACTCCGATCCATTTAAATAAATTTACTGTTAACTCCGATCCATTTAAATAAATAAATTTACTGTTAACTCCGATCCATTTAAATAAATAATGCATTGTTAACTCATCCATTTAAATAAATAAATTTACTGTTAACCTGATCCATTTAAATAAATAAATTTATCGTTAACTCCGATCCATTTAAATAATACCCCATTGTTAACCCGATCCATTTAAATAAATAAATTTACTGTTAACTCCGATCCATTTAAATAAATAAATTTACTGTTAACTCCGATCCATTTAAATAAATAAATTTACTGTTAACCTGATCCATTTAAATAAATTTACTGTTAACTCCGATCCATTTAAATAAATAAATTTACTGTTAACTCCGATCCATTTAAATAAATAAATTTACTGTTAACTCCGATCCATTTAAATAAACAAATTCTACTGTTAACTCCGATCCATTTATATAAATAAATTTACTGTTAACTCCGATCCATTTAAATAAATAAATTCTAATGTTAACTCCGATCCATTTAAATAAATAAATTTACTGTTAACTCCGATCCATTTAAATAAATTTACTGTTAACTCCGATCCATTTAAATAAATAAATTTACTGTTAACTCCGATCCATCTAAATAAATAAATTCTAATGTTAACTCCGATCCATTTAAATAAATAAATTTTACTGTTAACTCCGATCCATTTAAATAAATAAATTTACTGTTAACTCCGATCCATTTAAATAAATAAATTTACTGTTAAACCTGATCCATTTAAATAAATTTACTGTTAACTCCGATCCATTTAAATAAATAAATTTACTGTTAACTCCGATCCATTTAAATAAATAAATTTACTGTTAACTCCGATCCATTTAAATAAACAAATTTACTGTTAACCTGATCCATTTATATAAATAAATTTACTGTTAACTCCGATCCATTTAAATAAATAAATTTAATGTTAACTCCGATCCATTAAAATAAATAAATTTACTGTTAACCTGATCCATTTAAATAAATTTACTGTTAACTCCGATCCATTTAAATAAATAAATTACTGTTAACTCCGATCCATCTATATAAATAAATTTAATGTTAACTCCGATCCATTCAAATAAATAAATTTACTGTTAAATCGATCCATTTAAATAACAAATTTACTGTTAACCTGATCCATTTAAATAAATAAATTTACCGTTAACTCCGATCCATTTAAATAAATAAATTTACTGTTAACTCCGATCCATTTAAATAAATAAATTTACTGTTAACTCCGATCCATTTAAATAAATAAATTTACTGTTAACTCCGATCCATTTAAATAAATTTACTGTTAACTCCGATCCATTTAAATAAATAAATTTACTGTTAACTCCGATCCATTTAAATAAATAAATTTAATGTTAACTCCGATCCATTTAAATAATAAATTCTACTGTTAACTCCGATCCATTTAAATAAATAAATTTACTGTTAACTCCGATCCATTTAAATAAATAAATTTACTCTTAACTCCGATCCATTTAAATAAATTTACTGTTAACTCCGATCCATTTAAATAAATAAATTTACTGTTAACTCCGATCCATTTAAATAAATAAATTTACTGTTAACTCCGATCCATTTAAATAAATAAATCAATAAGAATCCGATCCATTTAAATAAATAAATTCTACTGTTAACTCCGATCCATTTAAATAAATAAATTTACTGTTAACTCCGATCCATTTAAATAAATAAATTCTACTGTTAACTCCGATCCATTTAAATAAATAAATTTAATGTTAACTCCGATCCATTTAAATAAATAAATTTACCGTTAACTCCGATCCATTTATATAAATAAATTTACTGTTAACTCCGATCCATTTAAATAAATAAATTTACTGTTAACTCCGATCCATTTAAATAAATTTACTGTTAACTCCGATCCATTTAAATAAATAAATTCTACTGTTAACTCCGATCCATTTAAAATAAATAAATTTACTGTTAACTCCGATCCATTTAAATAAATAAATTTACTGTTAACTCCGATCCATTTAAATAAATTTACTGTTAACTCCGATCCATTTAAATAAATAAATTTACTGTTAACTCCGATCCATTTAAATAAATAAATTTACTGTTAACTCCGATCCATTTAAATAAATTTACTGTTAACTCCGATCCATTTAAATAAATAAATTTACTGTTAACTCCGATCCATTTAAATAAATAAATTTACTGTTAACTCCGATCCATTTAAATAAATAAATTTACTGTTAACTCCGATCCATTTAAATAAATAAATTTACTGTTAACTCCGATCCATTTAAATAAATAAATTTATCATTAACTCCGATCCATTTAAATAAATTGATTGTTAACTCCGATCCATTTAAATAAATAAATTCTACTGTTAACTCCGATCCATTTAAATAAATTTACTGTTAACCTGGACCATTTAAATAAATTCTACTGTTAACTCCGATCCATTTAAATAAATAAATTTACTGTTAACTCCGATCCATTTAAATAAATAAATTTACTCTTAACCTCCGATCCATTTAAATAAACAAATTTACTGTTAACTCCGATCCATTTATATAAATAAATTTACTGTTAACTCCGATCCATTTAAATAAATAAATTGGTCGTTAACTCCGATCCATTTAAATAAATAAATTTACTGTTAACTCCGATCCATTTAAATAAATTTACTGTTAACTCCGATCCATTTAAATAAATAAATTTACTGTTAACTCCGATCCATTTAAATAAATAAATTTACTGTTAACTCCGATCCATTTAAATAAATAAATTTACTGTTAACCTGATCCATTTAAATAAATTTTACTGTTAACCTGATCCATTTAAATAAATAAATTTACTGTTAACTCCGATCCATTTAAATAAATAAATTTACTGTTAACTCCGATCCATTTAAATAAATAAATTTACTGTTAACCTGACCCATTTAAATAAATAAATTTACTGTTAACTCCGATCCATTTAAATAAATAAATTTACTGTTAACTCCGATCCATTTAAATAAATAAATTTACTGTTAACTCCGATCCATTTAAATAAATTTACTGTTAACTCCGATCCATTTAAATAAATAAATTTACTGTTAACTCCGATCCATTTAAATAAATAAATTTAATGTTAACCTTGATCCATTTAAATAAATAAATTTACTGTTAACTCCGATCCATTTAAATAAATAAATTTACTGTTAACTCCGATCCATTTAAATAAATAAATTTACTGTTAACTCCGATCCATTTAAATAAATTTACTGTTAACTCCGATCCCTTTAAATAAATAAATTCTACTGTTAATTCTGATCCATTTAAATAAATAAATTTACTGTTAACTCCGATCCATTTAAATAAATAAATTTACTGTTAACTCCGATCCATTTAAATAAATAAATTTAATGTTAACTCCGATCCATTTAAATAAATAAATTTACTGTTAACTCCGATCCATTTAAATAAATAAATTTACTGTTAACTCCGATCCATTTAAATAAATAAATTTACTGTTAACTCCGATCCATTTAAATAAATAAATTTAATGTTAACTCCGATCCATTTAAATAAATAAATTTACTGTTAACTCCGATCCATTTATATAATAAATTTACTGTTAACTCCGATCCATTTAAATAAATAAATTTACTGTTAACTCCGATCCATTTAAATAAATTTACTGTTAACTCCGATCCATTTAAATAAATAAATTTACTGTTAACTCCGATCCATTTAAATAAATTTACTGTTAACTCCGACATTTAAATAAATAAATTTACTGTTAACTCCGATCCATTTAAATAAATTTACTGTTAACTCCGATCCATTTAAATAAATAAATTTACTGTTAACTCCGATCCATTTAAATAAATAAATTCTACTGTTAACTCCGATCCATTTAAATAAATTTACTGTTAACTCCGATCCATTTAAATAAATAAATTTACTGTTAACTCCGATCCATTTAAATAAATAAATTTACTGTTAACCTGATCCATTTAAATAAATAAATTTACTGTTAACTCCGATCCATTTAAATAAATAAATTTACTGTTAGATTCCGATCCATTTAAATAAATAAATTTACTGTTAACTCCGATCCATTTAAATAAATTTACTGTTAACTCCGATCCATTTAAATAAATAAATTTACTGTTAACTCCGATCCATTTAAATAAATAAATTTACTGTTAACTCCGATCCATTTAAATAAATAAATTTACTGTTAACTCCGATCCATTTAAATAAATTTACTGTTAACTCCGATCCATTTAAATAAATAAATTTACTGTTAACTCCGATCCATTTAAATAAATAAATTTACTGTTAACTCCGATCCATTTAAATAAATAAATTTACTGTTAACTCCGATCCATTTAAATAAATTTACTCTTAACTCCGATCCATTTAAATAAATAAATTTACTGTTAACTCCGGATCCATTTAAATAAATAAATTCTACTGTTAACTCCGATCCATTTAAATAAATTTACTGTTAACTCCGATCCATTTAAATAAATAAATTTACTGTTAACCTGATCCATTTAAATAAATAAATTTACTGTTAACCTGATCCATTTAAATAAATAAATTTACTGTTAACTCCGATCCATTTAAATAAATAAATTTACTGTTAACTCCGATCCATTTAAATAAATAAATTTACTGTTAACCTGATCCATTTAAATAAATAAATTTACTGTTAACTCCGATCCATTTAAATAAATTTACTGTTAACTCCGATCCATTTAAATAAATAAATTTAATTGTTAACTCCGATAAATTTAAATAAATAAATTTACTGTTAACTCCGATCCATTTAAATAAATAAATTTACTGTTAAATTCGATCCATTTAAATAAATAAATTTACTGTTAACTCCGATCCATTTAAATAAATAAATTCTAATGTTAACTCCGATCCATTTAAATAAATAAATTTACTGTTAACTCCGATCATTTAAATAAATAAATTTACTGTTAACTCCGATCCATTTAAATAAATAAATTTACTGTTAACTCCGATCCATTTAAATAAATAAATTTACTGTTAACTCCGATCCATTTAAATAAATAAATTCTACTGTTAACTCCGATCCATTTATATAAATAAATTTACTGTTAACTCCGATCCATTTAAATAAATAAATTCATTTGTTAAATCCGATCCATTTAAATAAATTCTACTGTTAACCTGATCCATTTAAATAAATAAATTTACTGTTAACTCCGATCCATTTAAATAAATAAATTTATCGTTAACTCCCCATCCATTTAAATAATGCATTGTTAACTCCGATCCATTTATATAAATAAATTTACTGTTAACTCCGATCCATTTAAATAAATAAATGTATCGTTAACTCCGGATCCATTTAAATAAATAAATTTACTGTTAATTCCGATCCATTTATATAATTCTACTGTTAACTCCGATCCATTTAAATAAATAAATTTACTGTTAACTCCGATCCATTTAAATAAATAAATTTAATGTTAACTCCCATCCATTTAAATAAATTTAATTGTTAACTCTGATGTATCTATATAAATAAATTCTACTGTTAACTCCGATCCATTTAAATAAATAAATTTAATGTTAGCCCCGATCCATTTAAATAAATAAATTCTACTGTTAACTCCGATCCATTTATATAAATAAATTTACTGTTAACCTGATCCATTTAAATAAATAAAATTTACTGTTAACTCCGATCCATTTAAATAAATAAATTTAATGTTAACTCCTATCCATTTAAATAAATTTACTGTTAACTCCGATCCATTTAAATAAATAAATTTAATGTTAACTCCGATCCATTTAAATAAATAAATTTACTGTTAACCTGATCCATTTAAATAAATAAATTTACTGTTAACTCCGATCCATTTAAAATAAATAAATTTACTGTTAACTCCGATCCATTTAAATAAATAAATTTACTGTTAACCCGATCCATTTAAATAAATAAATTTACTGTTAACTCCGATCCATTTATATAAATAAATTCATTGTTAACGATCCATTTAAATAAATAAATTTACTGTTAACTCCGATCCATTTAAATAAATAAATTTAATGTTAACTCCGATCCATTTAAATAAATAAATTTACCGTTAACCTGATCCATTTATATAAATAAATTTACTGTTAACTCCGATCCATTTAAATAAATAAATTTAATATAATTGATCCATTTAAAATAAATAAATTTACTGTTAACTCCGATCCATTTAAATAAATAAATTTACTGTTAACTCCGATCCATTTAAATAAATAAATTTACTGTTAACTCCGATCCATTTAAATAAATAAATTTACTGTTAAATACCCCGATCCATTTAAATAAATAAATTTACTGTTAACCTGATCCATTTATATAAATAAATTTACTGTTAACTCCGGATCCATTTAAATAAATAAATTTACTGTTAAATCCGATCCATTTAAATAAATTACTGTTAACTCCGATCCATTTAAATAAATATATTTACTGTTAACTCCGATCCATTTAAATAAATAAATTTAATGTTAACTCCCATCCATTTAAATAAATTTACTGTTAACTCCGATCCATTTATATAAATAAATTCTACTGTTAACGTTGATCCATTTAAATAAATAAATGTAATGTTAACTCCGATCCATTTAAATAAATAAATTTACTGTTAACTCCGATCCATTTATATAAATAAATTTACTGTTAACTCCGATCCATTTAAATAAATAAATTTACTGTTAACTCCGATCCATTTAAATAAATAAATTTAATGTTAACTCCCATCCATTTAAATAAATTTACTGTTAACTCCGATGCATTCATATAAATAAATTTACTGTTAACTCCGATCCATTTAAATAAATAAATTTAATGTTAACTCCGATCCATTTAAATAAATAAATTTACTGTTAACTCCGATCCATTTATAAATAAATTTACTGTTAACTCCGATCCATTTAAATAAATAAATTTACTGTTAACTCCGATCCATTTAAATAAATAAATTTAATGTTAACCTCATCCATTTAAATAAATTTACTGTTAACTCCGATCCATTTAAATAAATAAATTTAATGTTAACTCCGATCCATTTAAATAAATAAATTTACTGTTAACCTGGATCCATTTAAATAAATAAATTTACTGTTAACTCCGATCCATTTAAATAAATAAATTTACTGTTAACTCCGATCCATTTAAATAAATAAATTTTACTGTTAACCTGATCCATTTAAATAAATAAATTTACTGTTAACTCCGATCCATTTATATAAATAAATTTACTGTTAACTCCGATCCATTTAAATAAATAAATTTACTGTTAACTCCGATCCATTTAAATAAATAAATTCTAATGTTAACTCCGATCCATTTAAATAAATAAATTTACTGTTAACTCCGATCCATTTATATAAATAAATTTACTGTTAACTCCGGATCCATTTAAATAAATAAATTTACTGTTAACTCCGATCCATTTAAATAAATAAATTCTACTGTTAACTCCGATCCATTTAAATAAATTTACTGTTAACTCCGATCCATTTAAATAAATAAATTTACTGTTAACCCGATCCATTTAAATAAATAAATTTAATGTTAACTCCCCATCCATTTAAATAAATAAATTTACTGTTAACTCCGATCCATTTAAATAAATAAATTTACTGTTAACTCCGATCCATTTAAATAAATAAATTTACTGTTAACTCCGATCCATTTAAATAAATAAATTTTACTGTTAACTCCGATCCATTTAAATAAATAAATTTACTGTTAACTCCGATCCATTTATATAAATAAATTTACTGTTAACTCCGATCCATTTAAATAAATAAATTTACTGTTAACTCCGATCCATTTAAATAAATAAATTTACTGTTAACCCGATCCAGTTAAATAAATTTACTGTTAACTCCGATCCATTTAAATAAATAAATTTACTGTTAACTCCGATCCATTTAAATAAATAAATTTACTGTTAACTCCGATGCATTTGAATAAATAAATTTACTGTTAACTCCGATCCATTTAAATAAATAAATTTACTGTTAACTCCGATCCATTTAAATAAATAAATTTAATGTTAACTCCGATCCATTTAAATAAATAAATTTACTGTTAACTCCGATCCATTTAAATAAATAAATTTAATGTTAACTCCGATCCATTTAAATAAATAAATTTACTGGCTAGTTCCGATCCATTTAATAAATTTACTGTTAACTCCGATCCATTTAAATAAATTTACTGTTAACTCCGATCCATTTAAATAAATAAATTTACTGTTAACTCCGATCCATTTAAATAAATAAATTTACTGTTAACTCCGATCCATTTAAATAAATAAATTTACTGTTAACTCCGATCCATTTATATAAATAAATTTACTGTTAACTCCGATCCATTTAAATAAATAAATTTACTGTTAACTCCGATCCATTTAAATAAATAAATTTACTGTTAAATCCGATCCATTTAAATAAATTTTTACTGTTAACTCCGATCCATTTAAAATAAATAAATTTACTGTTAACTCCGATCCATTTAAAATAAATAAATTTAATGTTAACCTCCCAACCA
>JBBBDQ010013638.1:0-13422 GCA_037127315.1 Ascarosepion bandense
AATCTTTCTCCTCACTTCCCCTATGTAACCTCATCCACCCTTTCTCATCACTTTCCCTGGTGCAAACTCTCTAACCAATCTTTCTCCCCTACTCCCCTATGTAACCCCCTATCCACTCTTTCTCATCACTTTCCTCATGCAACTCTCTAACCAATCTTCTCCTCCTCACTTTCCCCTATGTAACCCCCTATCCACTCCTTTTCTCATCACTTTCCCCTATGCAACTCTCTAACCAATCTTTCTCCTCACTTTCCCCATGTAACCCTCATCCACTCTTTCTCATCACTTTCCCCTATGCAACTCTCTAACCACTCTTTCTCCTCACTTCCCTCTATGTAACTTCTATCCACGCTTTCATCACTTTCCCCATGCAACTCTCTAACCAATCTTTCTCCTCAATTTCCCCTATGTAACCCCTATCCACTCTTTTCTCATCACTCTCTCCCCTATGCAACTCTCTAACCACTCTTTCTCCTCACTTCCCCATAACCCCCTATCCACTCTTTCTCATCACTTTCCCCATGCAACTCTCTAACCAATCTTTCTCCTCTCACTTTCCCCTATGTAACCCCCTATCCACTCTTTCTCATCACTTTCCCCTATGCAACTCTCTAACCACTTCTTTCTCCTCACTCTCCCCTATGTAACCCCCTATCCACTCTTTCTCATCACTTTCCATGCAACTCTAACCAATCTTTCTCCTCACT
The DNA here is from genome assembly GCA_037127315.1 of Ascarosepion bandense. NCBI lineage: Eukaryota > Metazoa > Mollusca > Cephalopoda > Sepiida > Sepiidae > Ascarosepion > Ascarosepion bandense. The sequence continues at coordinate 708 of JBBBDQ010013638.1, forward strand.
TTCCCTATGTAACCCCCTATCCACGCTTTCTCATCACTTTCCCTATGCAACTCTCTAACCAATCTTTCTCCTCACTTCCCCTATGTAACCCCCTATCCACCTTTTCTCATCACTTTCCCCTATGCAACTCTCTCTAACCAATCTTTCTCCTCACTTTCCCCTATGTAACCCCCTATCCACTCTTTCTCATCACTTTCCCTATGCAACTCTCTAACCACTCTTTCTCATCATTTTCCCCTATGTAACCCCCTATCCACGCTTCCTCATCACTTTCCCCTATGCAACTCTCTAACCAACCTTTTCTCTCCTCACTTCCCCTATGCAACCCCCTATCCACCCTTTCTCATCACTTTCCCTATGCAACTCTCTAACCAATCTTCTCCTCACTTCCCCTATGTAACCCCTATCCACCCTTTCTCATCACTTTCCCCTATGCAACTCTAACCAATCTTCTCCTCACTTCCCCTATGTAACCCCCTATCCACCCTTTCTCATCACTTTCTCATGTAACTCTCTAACCAATCTTTCTCTCACTTCCCCTATGTAACCCCCTATCCACTCTTTCTCATCACTTCTCTCCCCTATGCAACTCTCTAACCAATCTTTCTCCCTCACTTTCCCCTATGTAACCCTCCCTATCCACTCTTCTCATCACTTTCCCCTATGCAACTCTCTAACTAATCTTTCTCCTCACTTTCCCCTATGTAACCCCCTATCCACTCTTTTCTCATCACTTTCCCTATGCAACTCTCACAACCAATCTTTCTCCCTCACTTCCCCTATGTAACCCCCTATCCACCTCCTTTCTCATCACTTTCCCCTAAGTGCAACTCTAACCAATCTTTCTCTTCTCCTCACTTTCCCTATGTAACCCCCTATCCACGCTTTCTCATCACTTTCCCTTATGCAACTCTCTAACCAATCTTTCTCCTCACTTCCCCTATGTAACCCCCTATCCACTCTTTCTCATCACTTTCCCCTATGCAACTCTCTAACCAATCTTTCTCCTCACTTTCCCTATGTAACCCCCTATCCACTTTTCATCACTTTCCCCTATGCAACTCTCTAACCACTCTTTCTCATCACTTTCCCTATGTAACCCCCCCTATCCACGTCATCACTTTCCCCTATGCAACTCTCAACCAATCTTTCTCCTCACTTCCCCTATGTAACCCCCTATCCACCCTTTCTCATCACTTTCCCCATGCAACTCTCTAACCAATCTTTCTCCTCACTTCCCCATGTAACCCCTATCCACCCTTTCTCATCACTTTCCCCTATGCAACTCTCTAACCAATCTTTCTCCTCACTTCCCCTATGTAACCCCCTATCCACCCTTTCTCATCACTTTCCCCTATGCAACTCTAACCAATCTTTCTCCTCACTTTCCCTATGTAACCCCCTATCCACGCTTTCTCATCACTCTTCTCATGCAACTCTCTAACCAATCTTTCTCCCCACTTCCCCATGTAACCCCCTATCCACTCTTTTCTCCTATCACTTTCCCTATGCAACTCTCTAACCAACTTTCCTTCTCCTCACTTCCCTATGTAACCCCCTATCCACCCTTCTCTCATCACTTTCCCCTATGCAACTCTCTAACCAATCTTTCTCCTCACTTCCCCTATGTAACCCCCTATCCACCCTTTCTCATCACTTTCCCCTATGCAACTCTCTAACCAATCTTTCTCCTCACTTTCCCCTATGTAACCCCCTATCCACCCTTTCTCATCACTTTCCCTATGCAACTCTCTAACCAATCTTTCTCCCTACTTCCCCTATGTAACCCTCATCCACCCTTCATCACTTTCCCCTATGCAACTCTCTAACCAATCTTTCTCCTCACTTTCCCCCTATGTAACCCTATCCACGCTTTCTCATCACTTTCCCCTATGCAACTCTCTAACCAATCTTTCTCCCTCACTTCCCCTATGTAACCCCCTATCCACTCTTTCTCATCACTTTCCCTATGCAACTCTCTAACCAATCTTTCTCCTCACTTCCCTATGTAACCCCTATCCACCCTTTTCATCACTTTCCCCTATGCAACTCTAACCAATCTTTCTCCTCACTTTCCCCAGTGTAACCTTCATCCATGCCATCACTTTCTATGCAACTCTCTAACCAATCTTCTCCTCACTTCCCCTATGTAACCCCCTATCCACCCTTTCTCATCACTTTCCCCATGCAAATCCCCAACCAATCTTTCTCCTCACTTCCCCTATGTAACCCCCTATCCACCCTTTCTCATCACTTTCCCCTATGCAACTTCTCTAACCAATCTTTCTCCTCACTTTCCCCTATGTAACCCCCTATCCACGCTTTCATCACTTTTCCCCTATGCAACTCCCTAACCAATCTTTCTCTCACTTCCCCTATGTAACCCCCTATCCACTCTTTCTCATCACTTTCCCCTATGCAACTCTCTAACCAATCTTTTCTCCTCACTTTCCCCATGTAACTCCCTATCCACGCTTTCTTACCACTTTCCCCTATGCAACTCTCTAACCACTCTTTTCTCATCACTTTCCCCTATGTAACCCCTATCCACGCTTTCATCACTTTCCCCTATGCAACTCTCTAACCACTCTTTCTCATCACTTTCCCCATAACCCTATCCACGCTTTCTCATCACTTTCCCCTATGCAACTCTCTAACCAATCTTTCTCCTCACTTCCCTATGTAACCCCTATCCACTCTTTCTCATCACTTTCCCCTATGCAACTCTCTAACCAATCTTCTTCTCACTTTCCCCTATGTAACCCCCTATCCACTCTTTCTCATCACTTTCCCCTATGCAACCTCTAACCAATCTTTCTCCTCACTTCCCTATGTAACCCCCTATCCACCCTTTCTCATCACTTTCCCCTATGCAACTCTCTAACCAATCTTTCTCCCTCACTTTCCCCTATGTAACCCCCTATCCACGCTTTCATCACTTTCCCTATGCAACTCTAACCAATCTTTCTCCTCACTCTCCCCTATGTAACCCCCTATCCACTCTTTCTCATCACTTTCCCTATGCAATCCTCTAACCAATCTTTCTCCTCACTTTCCCTATGTAAACCCTTATCCACTCTTTCTCATCACTTTCTCTGTATGTAACCCCCTATCCACCCTTTCTCATCACTTTCCCTATGCAACTCTCTAACCAATCTTTCTCCCTCACTTCTATGTAACTCCCCTATCCACTCTTTCTCATCACTTTCCCCTATGCAACTCTCTAACCAATCTTTCTCCTCACTTCCCTATGTAACCCCCTATCCACCCTTTCTCATCACTTTCCCCTATGCAACTCTCTAACCAATCTTTCTCTCCTCACTTCCCCATGTAACCCCCTATCCACTTTTTCTCATCACTTTCCCCTATGCAACTCTCTAACCACTCTTTCTCCTCACTTCCCCTATGTAACCCCCTATCCACTCTTTCTCATCACTTTCCCCTATGCAACTCTCTAACCAATCTTTCTCCTCACTTCCCCTATGTAACCTCCCTATCCACCCTTTCATCACTTTCCCCTATGCAACTCTCTAACCACTCTTTCTCCTCACTTCCCCTATGTAACCCCCTATCCACTCTTTTCTCATCACTTTCCCTATGCAACTCTCTAACCAATCTTTCTCCCCACTTTCCCTATGTAACCCCCTATCCACCCTTTTCATCACTTTCCCCTCATGTAACCCTCATCCACCCTTTCTCATCACTTTCCCCATGCAACTCTCTAACCAATCTTTCTCATCACTTTCCCCTATGTAACCCCTATCCACCCTTTCTCATCACTTTCCCCTATGCAACTCTAACCAATCTTTCTCCTCACTTCCCCTATGTAACCCCTATCCACTCTTTCTCATCACTTTCCCCTATGCAACTCTCTAACCAATCTTTCTCCCTCACTTCCCTCATGTAACTCCCTATCCACCCTTTCTCACTACTTCCCCTATGCAACTCTCTAACCAATCTTTCTCATCACTTTCCTCATGTAACCCCCTATCCACCCTTTCTCACTTTCCCCCATGCAACTCTCAACCAATCTTTCTCCCCTCACTTCCCCTATGTAACCCCCTATCCACTCTTTCTCATCACTTTCCCCTATGCAACTCTCTAACCAATCTTTCTCCCATCAAAACTCTCTAACCACTCTTTCTCATCACTTTCCCTATGTAACCCCCTATCCACTCTTTCTCATCACTTTCCCTATGAACTTCTAACCAATCTTTCTCTCACTTCTTCCCCTATGTAACCCCCTATCCACCCTTTTCTCATCACTTTCCCTATGCAACTCTCTAACCAATCTTTCTCATCACTTTCCTCATGTAACCCCCTATCCACTCTTTCTCATCACTTTCCCTATGCAATCTCTGCTAACCAATCTTTCTCCCTCACTTTCCCTATGTGAACTTCATTCCACCCTTTCATCACTTTCCCCCATGCAACTCTCTAACCAATCTTTCTCATCACTTTCCCCTATGTAACCCCCTATCCACTCTTTCTCATCACTTTCCCCTATGCAACTCTCTAACCAATCTTTCTCTCACTTTCCCCTATGTAACCCCCTATCCACCCTTTCTACTTTCCCCTATGCAACTCTCTAACCACTCTTTCTCATCACTTTCCCCTATGTAACCCCCTATCCACTCTTTCTCATCACTTTCCTCTATGCAACTCTCTAACCAATCTTTCTCCTCACTTTCCCCTATGTAACCCCCTATCCAATCTTCATCACTTTCCCTATGCAACTCTCTAACCAATCTTTCTCATCACTTTCCCCATGTAACCCCCTATCCACCCTTTCTCATCACTTTCCCCTATGCAACTCTCTAACCAATCTTTCTCCTCACTTCCCCTATGTAACCCCTATCCACTCTTTCTCATCACTTTCCCCTATGCAACTCTCTAACCAATCTTCTCCTCACTTTCCCCCATGTAACCCCCTATCCACTCTTTCTCATCACTTTCCCCTATGTAACCCCCTATCCACCCTTTCTCATCACTTTCCCCTATGCAACTCTCTAACCAATCTTTCTCCCTCACTTTCCCCCTATGTAACCCCCTATCCACTCTTTCTATCACTTTCCCCCTATGTAACCCTATCCAATCTCTTTCTCATCACTTTCCCCTATGCAACTCTCTAACCAATCCTTTCTCCCTACTCTATGTAACCCTATCCACCCTTTCTCATCACTTTCCCCTATGCAACTCTCTAACCATCTTCATCACTTTCCCCATGTAACCCCCTATCCACCCTTTCATCACTTTCCCTATGCAACTCTCTAACCAATCTTTCTCCTCACTTCCCCTATGTAACCCCCTATCCACCCTTTCTCATCACTTCTCCCCTATGCAACCTCTAACCAATCTTTCTCCTCACTTCCCCCATGTAACCCCCTATCCACCCTTTCTCATCACTTTCCCTATGCAACTCTCTAACCAATCTTTCTCATCACTTTCCCCTATGTAACCCCCTATCCACGCTTTCTCATCACTTTCTCATGCAACTCTCTAACCAATCTTTCTCCTCACTTCCCCTATGTAACCCCCCATCCACTCTTTCTCATCACTTTCCCTATGCAACTCTCTAACCAATCTTTCTCCCCTCACTTTCCCTATGTAAACTCTTATCCACTCTTTTTCATCACTTTCCTCTATGTAACCTCCTATCCACCCTTTCTCTACTCTTCCCCTATGCAACTCTCTAACCAATCTTTCTCCCTCACTTCCCTCATGTAACCCCCTATCCACTCTTTCATCACTTTCCCCTATGCAACTCTCTAACCAATCTTTCTCCTCACTTTGCTAACCCCTATCCACCCTTTCTCATCACTTTCCCCATGCAACTCTCTAACCAATCTTTCTCCCTCACTTCCCTCTGTAACCCCCTATCCACTCTTTCATCACTTTCCCCTATGCAACTCTCTAACCACTCTTCTCTCCCTCACTTCCCTCATGTAACCCCCTATCCACTCTTTCTCATCACTTTCCCTATGCAACTCTCTAACCAATCTTTCTCCTCACTTCCCCTATGTAACCCCCTATCCACCCTTTCTCATCACTTTCCCCTATGCAACTCTCTAACCACTCTTTCTCCTCACTTCCCCTATGTAACCCCCTATCCACTCTTTTCTCATCACTTTCCCCTATGCAACTCTCTAACCAATCTTTCTCCTCACTTTCCCCTATGTAACCCCCTATCTACCCTTTCATCACTTTCCCCTATGTAACCCCCTATCCACCCTTTCTCATCACTTTCCCCTATGCAACTCTCTAACCAATCTTTCTCATCACTTTCCCCTATGTAACCCCCTATCCACCCTTTCTCATCACTTTCCCCTATGCAACTCTCTAACCAATCTTCTCCTCACTTCCCCTATGTAACCCCCTATCCACTCTTTCTCATCACTTTCCCTATGCAACTCTCTAACCAATCTTTTCCTCACTTCCCCCATGTAACTCCCTATCCACCCTTTCTCATCACTTTCTCATGCAACTCTCTAACCAATCTTTCATCACTTTCCCTATGTAACCCCCTATCCACCCTTTCTCATCACTTTCCCCATGCAACTCTCTAACCAATCTTTCTCCTCACTCTCCCCTCTTCTATGTGTCCCCTCATCCACTCTTTCTCACTACTTTTCCCCTATGCAACTCTCTATAACCAATCTTTCTCCTCACTTTTCCCCATGAAACTCTCTAACCACTCTTCATCACTTTCCTTATGTAACCCCCTATCCACTTCTTCATCACTTTCCCTATGCAACTCTCTAACCAATCTTTTCTCCTCACTTTCCCTATGTAACCCCCTATCCACCCTTTCTCATCACTTTCCCCTATGCAACTCTCTAACCAATCTTTCTCATCACTTTTCTCTATGTAACTCCCTATCCACTTTTCATCACTTTCCCTATGCAACTCGCTAACCAATCTTTCTCCTCACTTTCCCCTATGTAACCCCCTATCCACCCCTTCTCATCACTTTCCCCTACAACCTTCTAACCAATCTTTCTCATCACTTTCCCCTATGTAACCCTATCCACTCTTTCTCATCACTTTCCCTATGCAACTCTCTAACCAATCTTTCTCCTCACTTTCCCCCATAACCCCCTATCCACCCTTTCTCATCACTTTTCCCCTATGCAACTCTCTAACCACTCTTTCTCATCACTTTCCCCTATGTAACCCCCTATCCACTCTTTTTCTCATCACTTTCCTCTATGCAACTCTCTAACCAATCTTTCTCCTCACTTTCCCCATGTAACCCCCTATCCACCCTTTCTCATCACTTTCCCCTATGCAACTCTCTAACCAATCTTTCTCATCACTTTCCCCTATGTAACCCCCTATCCACCCTTTCTCATCACTTTCCCCTATGCAACTCTCTAACCAATCTTTCTCCTCACTTCCTGCAACTTCCCTTATCCACTCTTTTCTCATCACTTTCTCCTATGCAACTCTCTAACCAATCTTTCTCCTCACTTTCCCTAAGTGGTAACCCTCATCCACTCTTTCTCATCACTTTCCCCTATAACCCCCCATCCACCCCTTTCATCACTTTCCCCTATGCAACTCTCTAACCAATCTTTCTCCTCACTTTCCCCTACAACCCCTCATCCACTCTTTCATCACTTTCCCCTATGTAACCCCCTATCCACCCTTTCTCATCACTTTCCCTATGCAACTCTCTAACCAATCTTTCTCCTCACTTCCCCATGTAACCCCCTATCCACCCTTTCTCATCACTTTCCCCTATGCAACTCTCTAACCAATCTTTCTCATCACTTTCCCCTATGTAACCCCCTATCCACCCTTTCTCATCACTTTCCCCTATGCAACTCTCTAACCAATCTTTCTCCTCACTTCCCCTATGTAACCCCCTATCCACCCTTTCTCATCACTTTCCCCTATGCAACCCTCTAACCAATCTTTCTCCTCACTTCCCTATGTAACCCCCTATCCACCCTTTCTCATCACTTTCCCCTATGCAACTCTCTAACCAATCTTTCTCATCACTTTCCCCTATGTAACCCCCTATCCACCCTTTCTCATCACTTTCCCCTATGCAACTCTCTAACCAATCTTTCTCCTCACTTCTATGTAACTCTATCCACTCTTTCTCATCACTTTCCCCTATGCAACTCTCTAACCAATCTTTCTCCTCACTTTCCCCTATGTAACCCCCTATCCACTCTTTCTCATCACTTTCCCTTATGTAACCCCTATCCACCCTTCTTTTCATCACTTTCCTATGCAACTCTCTAACCAATCTTTCTCCCTCACTTCCCTATGTAACCCCCTATCCACTCTTTCTCATCACTTTCCCCATGCAACTCTCAAACCAATCTTTCTCATCACTTTCCTCATGTAACCCCCTATCCACTCTTTCTCATCACTTTCCCCTATGTAACCCCCTATCCACCCTTTCTCATCACTTTCCCACTATGCAACTCTCTAACCAGTCTTTCTCCTCACTTCCCCTATGTAACCCCTATCCACTCTTTCTCATCACTTTCCCCTATGCAACTCTCTAACCAATCTTTCCTCACTTTCCCCTATGTAACCCCCTATCCACTTCTTCTCATCACTTTCCCCTATGTAACCCCCTATCCACCCTTTCTCATCACTTTCCCCTATGCAACCTTCTCTAACCAATCTTTCTCCTCACTTCCCCTATGTCTCTATCCACTCTTTCTCATCACTTTCCTCATGCAACTCTCTAACCAATCTTTCTCCTCACTTCCTTTCCCTATGTAACCCCCTATCCACTCTTTCATCACTTTCCCCTATGCAACTCTCTAACCAATCTTTCTCCTCACTTTCTGCCTATGTAACCCCCTATCCACTCTTTCTCATCACTTTCTCCCCCTATGCAACTCTCTAACCAATCTTTCTCCTCACTTTCCCCTATGTAACCCCCTATCCACTCTTTCTCATCACTTTCCTCATGTAACCCCCTATCCACTCTTTCATCACTTTCCCCTATGCAACTCTCTAACCAATCTTTCTCCTCACTCTTCCCTATGTAACCCCTATCCACTCTTTCTCATCACTTTCCCTATGTAACCCCCATCCACCCTTTCTCATCACTTTCCCCAAGTGCAACTCTCTAACCAATCTTTCTCCTCACTTCCCCTATGTAACCCCCTATCCACTCTTTCTCATCACTTTCCCCTATGCAACTCTCTAACCAATCTTTCTCCTCACTTTCCCCTATGTAACCCCCTATCCACTCTTTCTCATCACTTTCCCCTATGTAACCCCCTATCCACCCTTTCTCATCACTTTCCCCTATGCAACTCTCTAACCAATCTTTCTCCTCACTTCCCCTATGTAATCCCCTATCCACTCTTCATCACTTTCCCCTCATGCAACTCTCTAACCAATCTTCTCCTCACTTCCCCTATGTAACCCCCTATCCACCCTTTCTCATCACTTTCCCTATGCAACTCTCTAACCAATCTTTCTCCTCACTTTCCCCTATGTAACCCCCTATCCACTCTTTTCTCATCACTTTCCCCTATGTAACCCCCATCCACCCCTTTCTCATCACTTTCCCCTATGCAACTCTCTAACCAATCTTTCTCCTCACTTCCCTATGTAACCCCTATCCACTCTTTCTCATCACTTTCCCCATGCAACTCTCTAACCAATCTTTCTCTCTCCTCACTTTCCCCTATGTAACCCCCTATCCACTCTTTCTCATCACTTTCCCCAGTGTAACCCCCTATCCACCCTTTCTCATCACTTTCCCCTATGCAACTCTCTTAACCAATCTTTCTCCCTCACTTCCCCATGTAACCCCCTATCCACTCTTTCTCATCACTTTCCCCTATGCAACTCTAACCAATCTTTCTCCTCACTTTCCCCTATGTAACCCCCTATCCACTCTTTCTCATCACTTCATGTAACCCCCTATCCACCCTTTCTCATCACTTTCATGCAACTCTCTAACCACCCTTTCTCCTCACTTCCCCTATGTAACTCTCTATCCACACTCTTTCTCATCACTTTCCCCTATGCAACTCTCTAACCACAAATCTTTCTCCTCCTCACTTTCCCCTATGTAACCCCCTATCCACTCTTTCTCATCACTTTCCCCCATGTAACCCCTTATCCACCCTTCTCATCACTTCCCTATGCAACTCTCTCTAACCAATCTTTCTCCTCACTTCCCCTGTAACCCCCTATCCACTTTTCTCATCACTTTCCCCTATGCAACTCTCAACCAATCTTTCTCATCATCACTTTCCTATGTAACCCCCTATCCACTCTTTCTCATCACTTTCCCCTATGCAACTCTCTAACCACTCTTTCTCATCACTTTCCCCTATGTAACCCCCTATCCACGCTTTCTCATCACTTTCCCCTATGCAACTCTCAACCAATCTTTCTCCTCACTTCCCCCATGTAACCCTATCCACCCTCTTTCTCATCACTTTCCTCTATGCAACTCTCTAACCAATCTTTCTCCTCACTTCCCCTATGTAACCCCCTATCCACTCTTTCTCATCACTTTCCCCTATGCAACTCTCTAACCACTCTTTCTCATCACTTTCCTCATGTAACCCCCCCATCCACGCTTTCTCATCACTTTCCCCTATGCAACTCTAACCACCTTTCTCTTCACTTTCCCTCATGTAACCCCTATCCACCTCCTTTCTCATCACTTTCCCCTATGCAACCTCTAACCAATCTTTCTCCTCACTTCCCCTATGTAACCCCCTATCCACCCTTTCTCATCACTTTCCCCTATGCAACTCTCTAACCACTCTTTCTCATCACTTTCTCCCCTATGTAACCCCCTATCCACGCTTTCATCACTTTCCCCTATGCAACTCTCTAACCAATCTTTCCTCCTCACTTCCCCAGTGTAACCCCCTATCCAATTCCTTTCTCATCACTTTCCCCATGCAACCTCTCTAACCACTCTTCTCATCACTTTCCCCTATGTAACCCCCTATCCTACGCTTTCATCACTTTCCCCTATGCAACTCTCTAACCACTCTTTCATCACTTTCCCCTATGCAACTCTCTAACCACTCTTTCTCATCACTTTCCCTATGTAACCCCCTATCCACGCTTTCTCATCACTTTCCTCATGCAAATCCCTCTAAAACCAATCTTTCTCCTCACTTTCCCCTATGCAATTCCCTATCCACTCTTTCTCATCACTTTCCTCATGCAACTCTCTAACCAATCTTTCTCATCACTTTCCCCTATGTAACCCCCTATCCACTCTTTCTCATCACTTTCCCCTATGCAACTCTCTAACCAATCACTTCCCTATGTAACTCCCTATCCACTCTTTCTCATCACTTTCCCCTATGCAACTCCCTTCTAACCACTCTTCTCATCACTTTCCCCTATGTAACCCCCTATCCACGCTTTCATCACTTTCCCCTATGCAACTCTCTAACCAATCTTTCTCCTCACTTTCCCCTATGTAACCCCCTATCTACTCTTTCTCATCACTTTCCCCTATGCAACTCTCAACCAATCTTTCTCCTCACTTTCCCTATGTAACCCCCTATCCACTCTTTCTCATCACTCTCTCCCCCTATGCAATCCCCTAACCACTCTTTCTCATCACTTTCCCCTATGTAACCCCCTATCCACGCTTTCATCACTTTCCCCTATGCAACTCTCTAACCAAACTTTCTCCCTCACTTTCCCCTATGTAACCCCTATCCACTCTTTCTCATCACTTTCCTCATGCAACTCTCTAACCACTCTTTCTCATCACTTTCCCCATGTAACCCCCTATCCACGCTTTCTCATCACTTTCCCTATAACTCTCTAACCAATCTTTCTCCTCACTTCCCTCTATGTAACCCCTATCCACCCTTTCTCATCACTTTCCCTCTATGCACCTCTCTAACCACTCTTTCTCATCACTTTCCCCTATGTAACCCCCTATCCACGCTTTCTCATCACTTTCCCCTATGCAACTCTAACCAATCTCTCTCTTCTCTCATCACTTTCCCCTATGTAACCCCCTATCCACTCTTTCTCATCAACTCTAACCACTCTTTCTTCATCACTTTCCCCTATGCAACTTCTTATCAACCACGCTTTCTCATCACTTTCCCCTATGCAACCCCCTATCCTAACCACTTTTCTATCACTTTCCCCTATGCAACTCTCTAACCAACTTTTCTTTACTTTCCTCTATGTAACTTTCCCCTATCCACGCTTTCTCATCAACTTTCTCCCCCAAGGTAAACTCTCAACCAATCTTTCTCCATCACTTTCCCCTATGCAACTCCCTATCTAACTCTTTCTCCAATCACTTTCCTCCCATTAACTCCTTCTTCCCTAACCAATTTTTTCTCCTCAACTTTCCCCCTATGTAACCTCACTCTTTCTCATCACTTTCCCCTCATGCAACTCTCTAACCAATCTTTCTCCTCACTTTTCCCCCTATGTAACTCCCCCTATCCACTCTTTCTTTCATCACTTTCCCCTCATGCAACTCCTCCTAACCAATCTTTCTCATCACTTTCCCCTATGTAACTCCCCCTATCCACTCTTTCTCATCACTTTCCCCTATGCAACTCTCCCCTAACCAATCTTTCTCATCACTTTCCCCTCATGCAACTCTCTAACCACTCTTTCTCATCACTTTCCCCTATGTAACCCCCCTATCCACGCTTTCTTTCATCACTTTCCCCTATGCAACTCTCCCCTAACCAATCTTTCTCCTCACTTTCCCCTATGTAACCCC
>JBBBDQ010013639.1:0-14961 GCA_037127315.1 Ascarosepion bandense
CCCTGACGGCTACAATCTCCAGGAGTTTAAATGTAAGGTCAACAGACACCACCCAACACACTAATCTGCTCCCCATTCTATCAACACTCTTCCCATCTGCCCAACCTTCATCCTCGGTGTCCTTACTCATCTGTCACCTTCCTCCTGACATTCCCTATGTCTAACCACTCCTTCTCTTTACCTTCCCCTATGTAGCGCCATGCGCAATAGTGGCCATGGAATGGCTTGGGGTGAAATGATTAAAAAAAAATTAAACAGGGTAACGTAAACGAGTACAATTAAGGTTTTCTGCAATATTTGTTTTTCTGTCAATAATCACTGAATACTGTTAGCCATTTGTAGATTATGGGGAAAGCTTGTTTTTTGTTGAAAAAACATAAAATTGTTTCCAAGATGGGCAAAGCTTTCCACTGGGATTCTAACTCTGTGTCTTTCCAAACGGACATCAATTTTGGAATTGTCGTTGTAAAAATTATAAGACCGATTTTGATATATGCCGACATATTTAGGAATACGCTTTGAAAAGTATAGAGGCAACAAACGAATATATAAGCGCCCATGGATAATTTAATCAGAGCCTGACAACTTCAAATCGAATCGGTTGATGTTCCTGAACAATCTTTTCAAACAATTTCCGATATATGAAACGCTCACCTAGCCTAATATAAACGAAATCCTCGCATACGTTCTGTGCCATGTAATCGATAATTTCTGAAGAGAAAGATATGTCTTAGAAACTGATTGAGCAATAGAAGCGCCGAAGAAATAGACGAACAATAGCAATAAAAGCAAGAAGTCAGAGGCGTCTGGTTTAGCTATCAGGCCGATTAATGTATAAATTATTGAAAAATTCAACAAAAAAAAGATTGTTAGAAACATATAAAGACCAAATATAAAGAGGAAAGCATACATTTGTAAAAAATACAAAGCATATTACTGCAAGTATCTTCAATCTCAGTGGCCGTTACTCCATAATGGAAAAATATAAACCTGAGTGTAACTGTAAGGTATTGCTATTAAGATCTGTAGAATAGGACAGCCATAATAGGCGATACAGAGAATCAGTTCACAGCTACAAAGGAAAAAAGTAACGAACGTGAAGAGAAAATAATAAAAATATTTATCAATTGATAAAATACTTGGGAATTAATGAAACAATTGCTAAACTCGTTTGCAACAGTTAAACCATCGCTTAATAACCGCGTACCAAAATGACGGATTTACAGCCGTCAATAGACTTGATTTCAAAATGGCGTAGCAATTCGTAATCATGTAAGTTAGAAATATTTAGCCCCCCAAAATGCTGCAGCAGTTCGATATCTTGGACTAGGAATGTCCATGTTTTTCTTGATGGAGTCGACTATATGCTATAGTTTCGCAGAGGCGATTTGGAATATTAATCACAATCAAACCTACAATACAAAAACTGAAAACCAAACGAAAGTGATCAGGCCGATAAAATATTCAGTGTTTTCAGCACTTGCCTTATAACCAAACATCATCGACCTGTATCCAAGCGGAATGTTATTTTCAAGGTAAGAATAGAGTTTTTCTTTGATTGTATAATACTCCAACATTAACTCTGCACAAAGGACGAGAACACAGGAAACAACTGCCATAGAACGACGTATTCTCGATGCCAATGCGGATTTTGACTCAAAAAAGTAGCAACCACCTGATGAAAATCACGAAGCTACAATACGGGTCCTTTTCATTTAGCCAACTTGATTCATCTCCCAAACGGAGGAAAATATCGTTTATTTCTTTCGACATTCATGTTCATCGAATGAATCAAAGCAAAATGGTTGTCGATATTAAGTTTGGCTTTGAAATGAACCGGCATACAGAGGAGAAAAAGGCAAATAATAAGGTTGCAGCGTAATTGAAGATATTAACCACAAGTGATGCACTAATGTGTTTGCCACTGCATAAATCGATTGAATTATTATATTCTTTTTGGCTACCCTTTACTTGACAACAATATCGAAGTAAAAACCAGTCGGTTCAATCCAAACGCTTGCAGGTCTCGAAAGTATATAGCGATAAGTTTTTCCTGTTGTTAATATCGTGCAGGATGCTGAAGACGTTTTGTCTGGAAGTCGAACTTTCGAAACAATTTTAACAACTGACGAAATACAAGTCGAAGAAAATCCACTCTTGACACAACTCTTTCATTGCACGAATCAGAAACATTCATATTCACTTGTTAAACGTTTTGTATATTCTTTTAAGATAAACAGTGAATGCACTTCAAAGTCATAGGTAGCCTTCATATAAACTGGTAAGCCATATTCTCCATCGTACAACCACATAAATTCGTTGGGATTTGCAAAATGATCATCTGGTTTTGGTTTGGTTAATACATCAGCTTGTTTTGAGTCGTATTTAATTCGAAAGAAAATAACTTTTTTCCCTTCTTCCAGGCTCTTATTGAATCTTTTATTGAATCTTTAGAGACATGGACGATGCATTGGTGTTGGCTTGAAACTTGCACGTTTATTGGTCGTTCACATTCAACACGTGACATGCAGAGTGCGAAGTAAAATATGATTAACTTGATTAAGAATGTCATATCTTTCTGTATTTAATCAGTTTTGTCCACGACCTGCAAAAGTAGAAAGAAAGGATGGAATTAAAACCAGTAGTAAACAGAAAGTTTCATTAGCAAATTTTATTAAGAATATGTTATTCGTTTTATTTTAGTGATTTCCATCTTGCAACAGAGTATTATTCCTGGAGAATGATACGGTGCTAATAGCAGATACAGAAAAGAAATTACAAGACCATCTACAGGAAGTAGTTAAAGAAATCAGAAAGAAAGGACTATATCAATTACAAGAGAACTGAATGCATAAAGTCATCACTGGGACATGCAGTGAGGGACGAGGGTTTAGAAAACCTGAAACGGACAGGTAATATAGAAGAAAACGAAACAAGGAAAGCAGCGGTTAAGATACTTCAAGGGCTCTTATCAGGTGAATGACGGAACAGCGGTTGCATGATGTACCAGGAAAAACGTACTAAGAGCAACCAGGGATAGGAGACGTGGAAAGCCATGATCGTCTCCGTCCTGAAAGTACAAGGCACATAGAAGAAGAAGAAGAAGAAGAAGTAATAACTTCAATAACTTCGCTGCAGTTGTAACATTTTGTGTCACTTAATATGATCTTTATAAAAATCCGATGGATCACATTGTGGCCAATCTTTCCCTATTCAGTCAGTTAAGTGCCATACACATATGCTTGGGCGATCATGTCTCTTTCGAGACATGACTCACTGTGCAGAAGATTATCCCCTGGAAGCAGTTTGCCATTGTTTTCTGCGTTAGACTGGCTGCCAGCCAAGGCTATAGAACCCAATCTGTCCTGTTATTTAACTCATAGCTAAGGGTAAGAGATGTATTTTATTATTAAGTAATAATTAGTGTAGGATCAGTTTCTTACTTCATAACAATATAAAAATAATCCCCCAATTTATGCCCAGTGTAAAACCTTAATCTCCATGTATATAACTATTATATTCAGTCAGTCAGTCGTGATACACGCTTTGTGCGATCATGCCTCGAAAGAGACATGACTGACTGGGCAGAAGATGATTTCCAGTAGGTTGCCTTTACTTTCTGGTGGTAGACTGGTTGCCAGACCAGGCTATAGAACCTATTCTGTCCAGTTATTTTACCCATAATTGGAGAGAAAAGAGACGGATTATTACCCCTCCCAGATTATTAGCGAGTATTCTTCTTCTATGTGCCCTGTCCCTTCAGGACGTAGGCGATCATGGCTCTCCACGTCTCCCTATCCCTTGTGGCTGTTAGTAGTTTAATCTGCTGCTCCTGGCAACCCCGTTCCGTCATCCACCTGATCAGACCCTGCAAATATGTTACCCGCTGCCTTCCTCTGTCTCTCCTTCCTTCTATCTGACCTGTCAGTATCAGGTTCTCCAGGCTCTCTTTCTCATTGCATGTCCCAGGAACTTCAGTTGTCTCTTCTGATGCTCAGCATCAATTTCCTTTTTGTTGTCATTCTTTCCAACACCTCATCGTTGCTTATTTATTAAATAAACCTTAACAAAATATGTTTTTAACAAATTGTAACAAATTATAGAAAGGTAAGTTTTAGTTTTATTCCTCGTATAGTGTTTTAAAATCCCTCGTTTAGTAGTTTTATAAATCTTTATCCCTCGTTTAATGTTTCCAGAAATTTCTGTACCTCGTTTAATGTTCCCAGAAATTGCTGTCCCTCGTTTAGTGGTTCCAGAAATGCCCGTCCCTAATTTAGTGTTTCCAGAAATTGCCGTCTGCCGTTCAGTCTTTCCAGAAATTTTCATCCCTCGTTTCGTGCTTCCAGAAATTTCCGTCCGTAGTTTACGGTTTGCAGAAATTTCCGTCCTTCGTTTAGTGTTTCCAGAAATTTCTGTCCCACGTTTAGTGTTTCCAGAAATTCTGTCCTTTGTTTATTGTTTCCAGAAATTTTCGTTCCTCCTTTTTGTGTTTCTAGAAATTTCCGTCCCTCGTTTAGTGTTTGAGAAATTTCCGTCCTTCTTTTATTGTTTCCAGAAGTTCCCATCCTTCGTTTAGTATTTACAAAAATTTCCGTCCTTTATTTAATGTTTCCAGAAATGTCCTACATCGTTTACTGTTTCAGAAGTTTCCGTCCTTCATTTAGTGTTTCCAGAAATATCCGTCCTTCGTTTAGTGTTTCCAGAAGTTTGTCTTTCATTTCATGTTTCCAGAAATGTCTGTCCTTCATTTAGTGTTTCTAGAAATATCCGTCCCTCGTTTAGTGTTTCCAGAAATTTCCGTTCATCGCTTAATGTTTCCAGAAATGTCCATCTCTAGTTTAGTGTTTCCAGAAATGTCCGTCCCTCGTTTTGTGTTTCCAGAAATTTCCGTGCTTCGTTTAGTGTTTTAAGAAATTTAAATGACGCGTGTTCCTTATTTATTTTTCGTTAAAACAATTGTTAAATATTTTATTCGCTGTCATCTGTATGATTGGATTTCGTGAAAATAAACTAAAAAGCCTGTATTCTCGCATCATGAATTTAATTGTTAATAAAGAAGACTTAAACTGCCGCAGATGAGTTCACCACATGAACGCCAGTATGACACGAGAAACATTACAAATGTTCGAGAACAAAAGAAGACTAATCAGAGCAGTAGATAGCGATTTAAATTGGATTTATATTTGAAGATTAAGTTGGCCGAAAAGTATTCAACTATGGCGGAGAGTTCCACAAGCGAGAAAAGGAACAATAACTCGAGTCTATTTTTGCGGAAGTTTCCCAACATCTCGCCATCTCATCTGCAAAATGTTGAGATATCGACGACAGTGTAGTAATGCGCTTAAATTAAAAAAATGTCTATGTACCATGACGAAGTGAAAGTAACCAATTTTTCTTTGCAGTTGATCTAACAATGGATTCCATTTTCTATTTCTACTCAACAAGTGCCTTGTTCCTTCTTGCTTCCTGCTTGTTGGAAATACTTTTCTGTTGTTATTGTCTTTAAAAACGCAAAAAATCGTTCGCTTTTTCTAACATTTTGTCTTTTTGGCAGAGTACTAGATGCTCTAATAAAACGCGAATTTGTTAAGCATAATACTTTTCCGACAGCTGTGGAACTCACTTCCGTATTCTTGCTTTCCTGACGGCTACGACCTCCAGAAATTTAAAAGCAAAGTTAATACTCACCTACTAACCACTGGCCTCTAGCTCTCTCTCCCTCCCCTGTATAAGCTTCCCTTTCTCTCCGCCCATGTACCTGTCATTGCACCTGCTTTCTCAGTTTTCTATTGTTCCTTTCTAACTAGCTTGTATCTTCACTCTTTCTAATTAATCTTTCTACACTTATGTAACCCTGCACATCAGTGGCGTTTCTGCCTTGCTCGGGGTGAAATGATTAAAAAAAAAAAAAAAAAAAAATACGGTTTTCACATCTTTCTCACGAGCAAAATTCGATGATCTAATTAAACTGTCAACTTGTTGGCCTTTTTTAATTTTTCTTAACACATTTTCTTACAGTACTATTGATTCAATAATTATTATTCTAGCTCACAAGGAATATTGTTACGAGGATGCATTTATATATAAAAATAATAGTAATAATGTCTAAAAAGTTGTAGTAAAGGACTCTATGAGTCCTACTTGTTGTTACAAAAAGGTTTTCATTCAGTCGTAAAAATAGGGAAATTAGAAATAGAACCTTTGGAAGATCGAAGAATGTTCCAGAGAGTTTGATAAGTTCTATAAGTATGCAAATTTGGTGTCACCCCTTATAAGAATAGGTTTTTCAGCACGGTGAAAGTTGATAGCAGGATGGGTTGACATCTACAGCTCCGGTTAATATTCAGGATTTATATCCAGCTAAAAGAACCCCTAAGTTTGCATTGTTCAAAACTGTAGTTGTATGATCATTTTAACATGAAATTTCTAAGATAGATTTCACATGTCATCAGCAACTACCACTTATTCAAAATGAAAAATAAAAAAAAGACGGTTAAGAACTAAGGAATTTACGTCACAAAAGAATTTGATTTGAAATTAAGGTCTATTCTTATTATTTTACTTTTTTTAGATAGAGATGTAAGGGAAAAATTTGAAAATTTGGCTTCGTCTAGCTTTACAGGGGGAAGGGGTTAACAGATAGAATATTAAGTGCTGTTGACCTAAGAATTGGGTTAAACAAAAAAGAAGGGTGAAATCTGTGGAATTAAGTTTCCCAATAATTCATCCCTTAAGAAACACTTACTAACACAAACTGGAGAGAAACCATTCCACTGTGAAATCTGTGGAATTAAGTTTTCCCAAAATATTTTCTCAAACAGCACATTCTAACACACACGGGGGAGAAACCATTTCACTGTGAAATCTGTGGAAGTAAGTTTTTCCAAAATTCGCATCTGAAAAAACACATGTTTATACACAGGGGAGAGAAGACATTACACTGTGCTGCGGGAGTAGAATTGACGTCTGCATTTGGTTGATCTAACTGTGAATGGGTGAGACCCAGTCTGGTTGCACGAGTAAACACCTGTTGCAGAGTCACCATTGACTTAAGTTCGTTGGAGCAGAAGCCATGGAAATAAACTCCACGTGTTTAAGAAACGCTTTTATTCTAAATTTCGTGATACAAAAAAGCAATATTTGTTTCAAATCACATTAATTTAACTTTAGATTTACTACTTTTTCAAGAATAAGGTGTCACAGAAGTATAATTTATTTTTGCAAAATTTTTAAACCAGAGCATTAACTTACGTTTACAAATGTGTCGATCGCTCAAAATGGGCGAAAAATTTTTTTGAAACATTAAGCATTTAAAAAATTTTAAATTCCAATGACTAAAGTAATTTCTGTTTGAAATGCATCAGAGTATTTTCCTTACCGTAAAATAGTAAATGTAATCATTTAGTTTTCAATTAAAATTAAAATTAAAGCTTCAAGAAAAGAAAATTACTTTTAAAAATTCAATTGAAATTTAGGTACCGAAAATGACTGGAGATAACTAATACACTTTGAACAACAACTTGATCTAAAAAATGCCACACATTTTATAAAAATTATCACATTAAAAAAATTATAAATAATAATTACATTAAAACATTCAGTAAGAGCAAATAACAACATTTACTCACTTATTAGTCATTCAATGGATTTCTCTAAAATATCCGCTTGCCATAATTTACCTTGACGTTCACTGTTAGCCTGTAGATTATTTATAGGCGTTCTTTAGTTTATTTGAAATTTGAAATCTGGCGATAATTTTACTTCTGTTTCCGTTTTCTGTTTTAAAAAAATCCGTCTATTTGCTCTAATAATTTTCTTTAAAGGATGAAAAGCGTCGGTAAAGAAGAAAATTCATTTTGTCTCTTCCTATAATTGTATGCATATATTTTGATAATTTAATACCAAAATATGGCGATAAACTCACTGAGATTTATGGAAACTGAGAAAATGTTGCTGAGTCTATTGTTTAATACTTGAAAATGACCCATTTTATAGGAATTCTACATTATAATTTTATTGCATAGCATTTTTCTAAACCCTTTAATGTGTGTGAAAATTTCATCTTTAAGGGATGAAAGGAATATAAGAGCCTGGTAACGTCTTAACTTCGAGAGAATATCGATAGAGTTTGAACGTATTTTTTAAAGAAAGGTCAGTTTTTACTTGAGACATACATTGCCTGATGTTTATTTTAACATTCATTTTAGTCTGATTCATTTCTTTATCGAATTAGTTTTTCCGCTGTTATCAAGTAAAAAGTCTGTATATATTTTAGGAAAATAACTTTTGCCTAGCAATATTTTTAGTCCGGAAGTTTCTTGCTCAGTGTGTAAATTTAACTTGTATTTATTTTCGAGAACATCATGTCTATGAACTATATATTCGCGATTCACCCCAGCAAACATTTAACTTCCATAATATGTAAAGATAATCGTTACTCACGCTGATTCGATAAGTCAAATGAGTTTTTATCGTCCAGAGAATTTCCGATTAAATCCTTTGTGTCAAATGTTTGGATTTGACTTACCATCCGATCGAAGCTTTCGTGTCAGTTGTTTGCATTAACGTGGAAGATTGTAAGAAAAATTTATCTTTCAGTTGAAAGGGAACCAAATGTTAGTCCGAACCAGTCAGTATTTAGGATGCAAAATGATCGACGAACTTAGTTATACAAATATCTGTTTTTTCCCCGTTCTCTCTCGTCTGGCTAGATGTATTTTAAATAAATGTTCTACCCTCTCACCCACCGATACGGTCACACATATGCACTTATGAAAGTGTTTGATGACATGAATAGTCCTTAGAAATTGTCGCATGAATGGTTTCAAGAAAGCATGCCCTAAATTTGATCATAACCGTCTCGTTGATGTGCAGTACAATGAAACAGTAACGAATAATATGTAGATGTGGGTAACACATCCATGTCGGTTAATTGTTTCAAATATAATTTATTAGGCAATACCTTATTATTAGTGAATACGATCCTTGCTGGCTCCTAAACAAAACGTAGTCGATCATGACTCTCCACAGCTTCCCGCCTTTTCTTGCTTTATGTAACTTTAAAAGTTTTAGTGTGATTTATTTCTTTATCGACATAGTTTTACCGCTGGGATCAAGTATAAATTGTGAATATATTTTAGGATATGAAATTTTGCCGAGAAATATCTTTTAGACCGAATCTCTTTTTGTTCTCTTTGTAAATTTAACTGGTATTTATTTTTGGAAACATTTTGTCTGTTATATATATATATATATATATATATATATATATATATATTCGTAATTTACCTGTGCAAAAATCTACCTCCCACAATATGTTAAGATAATCAGTACTCAGCCTGATTCTATAAGTTGGGCGAGTTTTTATCGTCCGGAGAATTTCTGATCGAACCCTTAATGTCAAATATTTGAATTTGATTGTTTATCAGCAAGAAAGTTTCCAATCGAAGCCTCGTTTCATTTGATTATTTCAACGATGAAGATTGTAAGAAACGTTATCTTTCAATTGATAGAGAGAAAATGTTAGTACGAATCTGTCAGCAGTTCGGAGGCAAAGTCATCCGCACTTTTGTTGTTATATATATATATCTTCTTGTTTTTAAAGCTCTTACATCATTGTCTAACAAAAAGATATTTAAATAGCCGTGTCACACTCTCGCCCACACTGACGCACATTCCACTTATATTTTTAGGTCGCCTGTGTTGCCCATTTAAAAAAGTTAATTTTAATGTATTATTTTATTTTTCTTGAATAATTTGTTTATTCACAGCATTTTTGCATTATTTAAAATTAAGCTTACTGGCAATATCCTATATTTGAAGTGTATTTGCCTCATCTGTAATCCTGTCTGTTTGGCGTGTTAAAATTTTCGGCTATATCTTCAGAATATTTTCTTTTCCCTTTTCTTTTCCCACTTATTTGTTTGTTCTTTGGAAAAAAAAACTCCCCTAACTGTGTCTATTCTGCCTTACGATATTACCACCGCGCACTCTCTTTGGATTTGACCAGAGGGAAGACTAATTACCCTCGTACGATAGGTAAAATCTCAAACGCTTCTCCACTTCCATTTTTTAAGTCGCCATTTAAAAAGGTACTTAATATCTTATCTTATTTTTGTTGAATAATTGTTTTTTGTTTTTGTTTTTTAATTGGAGTAGATAAACGCTATTATCGCCCGGTTCAAACTCCTTCCTCTTCTTCGAACAGGAGTAGATATATTTTAGGATATGAAACTTTGCCGAGAAATATATTCAGCCGAATTCCTTCTAGCTCCGTTTGTAAGTTTAACTGGAATTTATCAAATAAGTTTTAACATTTTGATCAAGTGTAAAGTGTGAATATATTTTAGGATATGAAATTTTGCCGAGTAATATCTTCAGGCGGAATAATTTCTTGCTCTGTTTGTAAATTTAACTGCTATTTATCGAATACCGTTGTGATCAAGTAAAAAGTGTAGATATATTTTAGGATATGAAATTTTGCCGAGCAAAATATCTTCAGGCTAAATACCTGTTTTTCTGTTTCTAAATGCAACTGGTACTTATCGAATTAGTTTTTAGTGCTATGATCAAGAATAAAGTGTAAATATATTTTAGGGTATGACATTTTGCCGAGCAATATCTTCAGGTCGAATTTCTTCTTGCTCTTTTGTAAATGTAACGGGTAATTATCGAATTACTTTTACCACAGTGATCAAGTATAAAGTGTGGATATATTTTAGGGTATTACATTTTGACGAGCAATACCTTCAGGCTAAATTTCTTCTTGTTCTGTTTGTAAATTTAACTGGTATTTATTTTCGAGAAAAACTTGTTCATTAAATATGTTCGTGATTCACCTAATATTTAGCTCCTGCAATATGCAAAGATAATCAGCCACTCACCTTGATTCTATACGTCACTGACTCCTTATTGTCCATCGAATTTCCTAATCAAGACTTCGTGTCAGTTGTTTGTATTAATGATGAAGATTGTTAGAAACGTTATATCTCAGTTAAAAGAGAACCAAATGTTTGTCAGAACCAGTCAGTATTTAGGATGCAAAATGATCGACGACTTTAGTTGACTCTCGTCTGGCTAGTTGTAATTTAAATAACCGCTGCACACTGTTACCCACCGACACGGTCATACACACGCACCGACGTGCACACAGTTGCGTATACAAACACACTCGATTAAAATGTTTTATTAAATGAATAGTTCTTACAAAATGTCACGTGAATTATTTCACCATATGCTTTAAATTTCATCATATTCGTCTCGTTAATGAAGACTTCGTGTCAGTTGTTTGTATTAACAATGAAGATTGTAAGAAACTATCTTTCAGTCGATAGAGAATTAAATGTTAGTCCGAAACTGTCATTTTTTAAAAGACGAACGGATCGACGACTTTTATTGGTATCACGACTGCTATACAGATATTGGGTTGTCCCACCTCATATTACAAATATAACTTAAATCACTGTCCCACCCTCTCATCTACCGACACAGATAGATACACATGCACAAACTAACACAGATGCACATAAACATCAGCGAATGTTTTCCATCTTCTATAATATACCGAAACAGAAATACGCAAACACACGCTTAAACGCCCTGCCGAGACGTCGAAAAAGTGGCACGATCCGCAAAAAAAGACACACTCGCTCCGCATGGTCATTGGGCGCAGAAACCCCGATGAAGCGAAGAGACTGAAGTTTTACT
Source organism: Ascarosepion bandense (assembly GCA_037127315.1). Lineage (NCBI taxonomy): Eukaryota > Metazoa > Mollusca > Cephalopoda > Sepiida > Sepiidae > Ascarosepion > Ascarosepion bandense. Next base: position 11,707 of record JBBBDQ010013639.1, read on the forward strand.
GTAGGATCGAAAAAAACACAAATTCTGCCCTCCGGTCCGCAAACAGAAGAGCGCACGACGCCATCAAGGACCTGCTAACCAGCCAAGGAACAATTTGAACACAATAAAAATAATCTAAATAGATATGAACCTCATTAGACAGAATTCGCTGGAAATGATTTAGGTCTCTTGGTGAATAACAATTATACATTGCGAGACACGAAGGTTGCGAATAATCTCAGACCCTGAACATTTAGAATAGGTAACCAAAGATCTATTGAGAAACGGTTGCCTTAAAAGTTCAGCTTTCAATCCAAACACTGGCGGGTGAGGCTGCTGACGGCCTCTTCTTATTGAACCTATGAATGAGCAGTTTTGATGTTGCCGTCTTGGGATATGATGTCCCAGGAAAGGTTATTAAATGGTTCATACAGGATGATGAGAACAAACAGGAACCTATATATACTATAGTCACCCGCAGACAGATTTGTTTCGCTGTATTACAGCTCCTCAGTACGGCTTAGACCCCGGTTGCTTTCTAAGCCAGGATTGAAACCAGACCGAATCGGCGTCATTCGGCGATTCTACCCTAGCCACGAGCGTCCGGCAGAAGAAGGCAGGCAGGCTTTTTAGCGCGTATAAACTCGCCCAATAGCTATATATATATATATATATATATATATATGTGTGTGTGTGTGTGTGTGTGTGTGTGTGTGAAAGACGATTTACGCTCTCACACCTTGATTGAGCACTTGAAGAATGGTAGACTTTGAAAACCATAGCTCCGTAATGAATTAGAGCACTTGGCTATTGGGCGTGTACAATGATAATGTATACGCTAAAAGTCTACCTTTTTCTACCGAACGCCTACAGTTCCAGAGGTAGAATTGCCGACTGACGCCAATTCGGTCGGGTTGCAATCCTGGGCTAAAAGCAACGTGCGTCAACTGGTACTGATGAGCTGTGATAGTGCGGATAACTATATATATATCATATTGTTTTCGTTTTCATGCGTTATTCGTGTTGTCTGACAACTTTTTCATTCTATATTTTCTCATTCCTCTCATGGGACTCATTTCTCTCGATGTGTCCTTCGTATTTTCGCCTAGTTGACTACCTTTTTCTCTCATGCGTTACTCGTTGTCGACACACATTTTATCCCAAGTCATCCGAAACAATCGTCAGATATTAGCAATTTTCAAAAGATGTGCAACAAACAAGCCGTTGACTTAAATCTGTCAACATTATTGTATACGGAAATAGTCAAGTAATTTCCACATAGGGATGTGCGTTGTGGAGCAGTAGATATCGACTCGGAGTTGACAAATCGGGGGAGCCGGGTTCGAATTCCAGTTGAATTTATTGCATTCACTTGCGCACAAATACCTCCTTGGGAAAGGTATTAATCCGTCTCTTCCTGCCATTTATGGGTTAAAATAATAGGGATGTGATTGGGTTCTATAACCTGACTGGCAACCAGTCTACCACAGAAAGCAATGGCAACCTACTGCGGATAATCTTCTACCTAGTTAGTTATGTGTCTTTCGAGCCATGATCACCCAAAGCGTGTATCAAGGGATGGTGCGAACTCCAACTGACTCAATATTTGGAAAACAATTAAAGCCGTTGGGCATAAAGTGGGGGATCAGTTTTTTTATTGTTATGAAGTAATAAACTAATACCCCACTAATTACTACTTATTAATATAATAATATAATTCACTAGTCTACCGTAGAAAGAAATGGCAACCTACTGTGGATAATCTTCTGCTCAGTCAGTCATGTTTGTCCAAAGCGTGTATCCCGTATGGCACATAACTGACTGAATTTCCACATCTTTCACGAAACAGTCAGTCTATGCATTGTGTCTACATGTAATGAACATAATGATGTAATTAATCTATTATTCATCCTGATTCGATAAGTCAAATGGATTTTTATCATCTAGAGAATTTCCGACCGAGGCCTTTGTGTTAAATGTTTAAATTTGAGTTTTACTCTTCTCACTCTTAATAAGGTTTTAATTTTTTTTTTTTTTCGTGTGTCTTTCCTTGTGTCTTCGTATTATTCACTTGCTTGCGGTGAAATAATCAATATAGTCAATATATATATAACAACCACAATCTTTCATTATCCAACAGAAGATACTTGAACAGCACTACACTATCCACATACGCATGGCGTCTAAAAGACAGAAATATTTCACTAACAATAACCTGGAAAAATACTGAAAAAAGCACCTGCCTCCAACAACATTACAAAATGCCTATTTTGCCTACATGAAAAAGTAGCAATTATATCTCATACCCCACAAAAAGAACTTACTAAATATAAGATCAGAACTAATTTCCAAATACAGACAAGAAAATAAATACTCATTATCACAATAAAAAGGAATCGTTGGTAGTTTGAACTAGGGAATAGTTGATAATCCTATCAACTATTCTCCAGTTCAAACTACCACCATAATAATTGCATTCATTGTTATTATCATCACACCACCATTACTAATCACTACTACTGTTTCACAATAACTATTACTACCACAATTGTTATCATCAAATATTACTACCACAGTAATACTGTGATAGTAATATTTGATGATAACAGTTGTGGTAACAGTTGTCCGCAATCATCATTAACGTAAATTATACATCTCTGCCGTAGTAAAATTAATACACCACACACATAAACACTAACAAGCATTACAAATTAGAATTTCTATCATTTAAATATACGCAACCACAAAAAATAAAAACAAGCAAATAACCGACTTAAAATAAAAATAACAATACAGCCTTAAATAAAATAATAGCAATTCTTACCATCATAGTTTCACACAGAACCCATCATACGTACACATGTAATTACGAGAAATCGACAACTGTCCGCGCGTTGACATCGCACTATTCGAATACACCAACCGAATGCGTATGTATGTGCGCAACGGCACGCATGTACATATATATGCCGAGCCTCGCACGATTTGCATATATACGGCAAGCCTCAGGTGAGCGAACGCGCGTGTGTGTGTCTTTGCGCGCATCAATGGGTGTACAAATGTATATATATATATATGTCTGCGTCTGTCATGACGACAGATTTTCCCCCACTTTCACAAGAATACAAGAATATACGCAATCCACATATAAGCAATGTTTTAAAAAAATTAATCAGTTTGTTCGACGATCGCAAGAGCGTGAAACCTTAGTTTACAAACTCACACCTATCTATATGAATATATACATATATATATATGTGTGTGTGTGTGTCTCTC
>JBBBDQ010013642.1:0-13448 GCA_037127315.1 Ascarosepion bandense
ATAGGTTCAAACTTATTCTTAGGTTAATAAAGAACCTAAGCTATTCTTAACTTCATTTAAAGTCAAACTTATTCTAAGGTTAATATAGAACCTAAGCTATTCTTAGCTTCATTTAAAGTCAAACTTATTCTTAGGTTAATAAAGAACCTAAGCTATTCTTGCTTCATTTAAAGTCAAATTATTCTAAGGTTAATATAGAACCTAAGCTATTCTTAGCTTCATTTAAAGTCAAACTTATTCTTAGGTTAATAAAGAACCTAAGCTATTCTTAGCTTCATTTAAAGTCAAACTTATTCTTAGGTTAATAAAGAACCTAAGCTATTCTTAACTTCATTTAAAGTCAAATTATTCTAAGGTTAATATAGAACCTATAAGCTATTCTTAGCTTCATTTAAAGTCAAACTTATTCTTAGGTTAATAAAGAACCTAAGCTATTCTTAACTTCATTTAAGTAAAACTTATTCTTAGGTTAATATAGAACCTAAGCTATTCTTAGCTTCATTTAAGTCAAACTTATTCTTAGGTTAATAAAGAACCTAAGCTATTCTTAGCTTCATTTAGAGTCAAACTTATTCTTAGGTTAATATAGAACCTATATTATTCTTAGCTTCATTTAAAGTCAAACTTATTCTTAGGTTAATAAAGAACCTAAGCTATTCTTCATTTAAAAAGTCAAACTTATTCTTAGGTTAATATAGAACCTAAGCTATTCTTAACTTCATTTAAAGTCAAACTTATTCTTAGGTTAATAAAGAACCTAAGCTATTCTTAGCTTCATTTAAAGTCAAACTTATTCTTAGGTTAATAAAGAACCTAAGCTATTCTTAACTTCATTTTAAAGTCAAACTTATTCTTAGGTTAATAAAGAACCTAAGCTATTCTTAATATTAGCAAAGTCAAACTTATTCTTAGGTTAATATAGAACCCTAAGCTATTCTCCCACTTCATTTAAGTCAAACTTATTCTTAGGTTAATATAGAACCTAAGCCTATTCTAACCATTTAAAGTCAAACTTATTCTTAGGTTAATAAAGAACCTAAGCTATTCTTAAAGCTAATTTAAAGTCAAACTTATTCTTAGGTTAATAAAGAACCTAAGCTATTCTTAGCTTCATTTAAAGTCAAACTTATTCTTAGGTTGACAAGAACCTATAAAGCTATTCTTAGCTTCATTTAAAGTCAAACATATTCTTAGGTTAATAAGAACCTAAGCTATTCTTAGCTTCATTTAAAGTCAAACTTATTCTTAGGTTAATAAAGAACCTAAGCTGTTCTTAGCTTCATTTAAAGTCAAACTTATTCATAGGTTAATAAAGAACCTAAGCTATTCTTAGCTTCATTGAAAGTCAAACTTATTCATAGGTTAATAAAGAACCTAAGCTATTCTTAGCCTTCATTTCAAGTCAAACTTATTCATAGGTTAATAAAGAACCTAAACTGTTCTTAAAACATTTAAAATCCAAACTTATTCATAGGTTAATAAAGAACTTCCTAAGCTATTCTTAGCTTCATTTAAAGTCAAACTTATTCATAGGTTAATAAAGAACCTAAGCTATTCTTAAGCTTCATTTGAAATCAAGCTTAATTCTTAGGTTAATAAGAGGCTAAGTAATATTCTTAGCTTCATTTAAAGTCAAACTTATTCTTAGGTTAATAAAGAACCTAAGCTGTTCTTAGCTTCATTTAAAGTCAAACTTATTCTTAGGTTAATATAGAACCTAAGCTATTCTTAGCTTCATTTAAAGTCAAACTTATTCTTCGGTTAATAAAGGGCTCTAAGCTATTCTTAGCTTCATTTAAAGTCAAACTTATTCTTAGGTTAATAAAGAACCTAAGCTATTCTTAGCTTCATTTAAGGTCAAACTTATTCTTAGGTTAATAAAGAACCTAAGCTATTCTTAGCTTCATTTAAAGTCAAACTTATTCTTAGGTTAATAAAGAACCTAAGCTATTCTTAGCTTCATTTAAAGTCAAACTTATTCTTAGGTTAATAAAGAACCTAAGCTATTCTTAGCTTCATTTAAAGTCAAACTTATTCTTAGGTTAATAAAGAACCTAAGCTATTCTTAGCTTCATTTAAAGTCAAACTTATTCTTAGGTTAATAAAGAACCTAAAAGCTATTCTTAAAAAAGCTTCATTTAAAGTCAAACTTATTCTTAGGTTAATAAAGAACCTAGTAATTCTTAGCTTCATTTAAAGTCAAACTTATTCTTAGGTTAATAAAGAACCTAAGCTATTCTTAGCTTCATTTAAAGTCAAACTTATTCATAGGTTAATAAAGAACCTAAGCTATTCTTAGCTTCATTTAAAGTCAAACTTATTCATAGGTTAATAAAGAACCTAAGCTATTCTTAGTTCATTTTAAAGTCAAACTTATTCTTAGGTTAATAAAGAACCTAAGCTATTCTTAGCTTCATTTAAAGTCAAACTTATTCATAGGTTAATAAAGAACCTAAGCTATTCTTAGCTTCATTTAAAGTCAAACTTATTCATAGGTTAATAAAGAACCTAAGCTATTCTTAGCTTCATTTAAAGTCAAACTTATTCTTAGGTTAATAATAAGGAATACAAAGCTATTCTTAGCTTCATTTAAAGTCAAACTTATTCTTAGGTTAATAAAGAACCTAAGCTATTCTTAGCTTCATTTAAAGTCAAACTTATTCTTAGGTTAATATAGAACCTAAGCTATTCTTAGCTTCATTTAAAGTCAAACTTATTCTTAGGTTAATAAAGAACCTAAGCTATTCTTAGCTTCATTTAAAGTCAAACTTATTCTTAGGTTAATAAAGAACCCCTAAGCTATTCCTAGCTTCATTTAAAGTCAGAAAAACTTATTCTTAGGTTAATATAAGACTAAGCTATTCCTAGCATCATTAAAGTCAAACTTATTCTTAGGTTAATAAAGAACCTAAGCTATACTTGGCTTCATTTAAAGTCAAACTTATTCTTAGGTTGTGAAACCTAAGCTATACTTAGCTTCATTTAAAGTCAAACTTATTCTTAGGTTAATAAGGGCTCTAAGCTATACTTAGCTTCATTTAAAGTCAAACTTTATTCTTAGGTTAATAATAAAGAACCTAAGCTATTCTTAGCTTCATTTAAAGTCAAACTTATTCTGGGACAATAAAGAACCTAAGCTGTTCTTAGCTTCATTTAAAGTCAAACTTATTCTTAGGTTAATAAAGAACCTAAGCTATTCTTAACCTAATTTAAAGTCAAACTTATTCATAGGTTAATAAAGAACCTAAGCTATTCTTAGCTTCATTTAAAGTCAAACTTATTCATAGGTTAATAAAGAACCTAAGCTATTCTTAGCTTCATTTAAAGTCAAACTTATTCTTAGGTTAATAAAGAACCCTAAGTATTCTTAGCTTCATTTAAAGTCAAACTTATTCATGGGTTATTAAAGAACCTGAAAGCTATTCTTAGCTTCATTTAAAGTCAAACTTATTCATAGGTTAATAAAGAACCTAAATATTCTTCATTTAAAGTCAAACTTATTCATAGGTTAATAAGAGCCTAAGCTATTCTTAGCTTCATTTTAAAGTCAGAAACTTATTCTTAGGTTATTAAGGGCTCTAAGCTATTCTTAAACTTCATTTAAAGTCAAACTTATTCTTTGTTTAATAAAGAACCTAAGCTATTCTTAGCTTCATTTAAAGTCAAACTTATTCTTAGGTTAATAAAGAACCTAAGCTATTCTTAGCTTCATTTAAAAAGTCAAACTTATTCTTAGGTTAATAAGGGACTCTAAGCTATTCTTAGCTTCATTTAAAGTCAAACTTATTCTTAGGTTAATGAGCCTAAGCTATTCTTAGCTTCATTTAAAGTCAAACTTATTCTTAGGTTAATAAAGAACCTAAGCTATTCTTAGCTTCATTAAAGTCAAACTTATTCTTAGGTTAATGAAACCTAAGCTATTCTTAGCTTCATTTAAAGTCAAACTTATTCTTAGGTTAATAAAGAACCTAAGCTATTCTTAGCTTCATTTAAAGTCAAACTTATTCTTAGGTTAATAAAGAACCTAAGCTATTCTTAGCTTCATTTAAAGTCAAACTTATTCATAGGTTAATAAAGAACCTAATCTATTCTTAGCTTCATTGAAAGTCAAACTTATTCATAGGTTAATAAAGAACCTAAGCTATTCTTAGCTTCATTTAAAGTCAAACTTATTCTTAGGTTAATAAAGAACCTAAGCTATTCTTAGCTTCATTTAAAGTCAAACTTATTCATAGGTTAATAAAGAACCCTATTGCTTCATTTAAAGTCAAACTTATTCATAGGTTAATAAAGAACCTAAGCTATTCTTAGCTTCATTTAAAGTCAAACTTATTCTTAGGTTAATAAAAAAGAACCTAAGCTATTCTTAGCTTCATTTAAAGTCAAACTTATTCTTAGGTTAATAAAGAACCTAAGCTATTCTTAGCTTCATTTAAAGTCAAACTTATTCTTAGGTTAATATAGAACCCTAAGCTATTCTTAGCTTCATTTAAAGTCAAACTTATTCTTAGGTTATTAAAAGAACCTAAGCTATTCTTAGCTTCATTTAAAGTCAAACTTATTCTTAGGTTAATAAGAACCCTAAGCTATTCTAGCTTCATTTTAAAGTCAAACTTATTCCTTGGGTTAATATAGAACCTAAGCTATTCTTAGCTTCATTTAAAGTCAAACTTATTCTAAGGTTAATAAAGAACCTAAGCTATTCTTAGCTCATTAAAGTCAAACTTATTCTTAGGTTTATAAAGAACCTAAGCTATTCTTAGCTTCATTTAAAGTCAAACTTATTCTTAGGTTAATAAAGAACCTAAGCTATTCTAAGCTTCATTTAAAGTCAAACTTATTCTTAGGTTAATAAAGAACCTAAGCTATTCTTAGCTTCATTTAAAGTCAAACTTATTCTTAGGTTAATAAAGAACCCTAAGCTATTCTTGCTTCATTTAAAGTCAAACTTATTCTTAGGTTAATAAAGAACCCTAAGCTATTCTTAGCTTCATTTAAAGTCAAACTTATTCTTAGGTTAATAAAGAACCTAAGCTATTCTTAGCTTCATTTAAAGTCAAACTTATTCTTAGGTTAATAAAAGAACCTAAGCTATTCTTAGCTTCATTTTAAAGTCAAACTTATTCATAGGTTAATAAAGAACCCCTAAGCTATTCTTAGCTTCATTTAAAGTCAAACTTATTCATAGGTTAATAAAGAACCTAAGCTATTCTTAGCTTCATTTAAAGTCAAACTTATTCTTAGGTTGACAAAACCTAAGCTATTCTTAGCTTCATTTAAAGTCAAACTTATTCATAGGTTAATAAAGAACCTAAGCTATTCTTAGCTTCATTTAAAGTCAAACTTATTCTTGGGTTAATAAAGAACCTAAGCTATTCTTAGCTTCATTTTAAAGTCAAACTTATTCTTAGGTTAATAAAGAAGCTAAGCTATTCTTAGCTTAATTTTAAAGTCAAACTTATTCTTAGGTTAATAAAGAACCCTAAGCTATTCTTGGCTTCATTTAAAGTCAAACTTATTCTTAGGTTATTAAGAAACCTAAGCTATTCTTAGCTTCATTTAAAGTCAAACTTATTCTTAGGTTAATAAAGAACCTAAGCTATTCTTAGCTTCATTTAAAGTCAAACTTATTCTTAGGTTAATAAAGAACCCTAAGCTATTCTTAGCTTCATTTAAAGTCAAACTTATTCTTAGGTTAATAAAGAACCTAGCTATTCTTAGCTTCATTTAAAGTCAAACTTATTCTTAGGTTAATATAGAACCTAAGCTATTCTTAGCTTCATTTAAAGTCAAACTTATTCTTAGGTTAATAAAGAACCTAAGCTATTCTTAGCTTGGCTAAACTAAAGTCAAACTTATTCTTAGGTTAATATAGAACCTAAGCTATTCTTAGCTTCATTTAACGTCAAACTTATTCTTAGGTTAATAAAGAACCCTAAGCTATTCTTAGCTTCATTTAAAGTCAAACTTATTCTAAGGAGTTAATAAAGAACCTAAGCTATTCTTAGCTTCATTTAAAGTCAAACTTATTCTTAGGTTAATAAAGAACCTAGCTATTCTTACTTCATTTAAAGTCAAACTTATTCTTAGGTTAATAAAGAACCTAAGCTATTCTTAGCTTCATTTAAAGTCAAACTTATTCTTAGGTTAATAAAGAACCTAAGCTATTCTTAGCTTCATTTAAAGTCAAACTTATTCTTAGGTTAATATAAAGAACTAAGCTATTCTTAGCTTCATTTAAAGTCAAACTTATTCTTAGGTTAATATAGAACCCTAAGCTATTCTTAGCTTAATTAAAGTCAAACTTATTCTTAGTTTAATAAAGAACCTAAGCTATTCTTAGCTTCATTTAAAGTCAAACTTATTCTTAGGTTAATATAGAACCTAAGCTATTCTTAGCTTCATTTAAAGTCAAACACTGTTTCTTAGGTTAATAAAGTACCTAAGCTATTCTTAGCTTCATTTAAAGTCAAACTTATTCTTAGGTTAATAAAGAACCTAAGCTATTCTTGTCATTTAAAGTCAAACTTATTCTTAGGTTAATATAGAACCTAAGCTATTCTTAGCTTCATTTAAAGTCAAACTTATTCTTAGGTTAATAAAGAACCCTAAGCTATTCTTAGCTTCATTTAAAGTCAAACTTATTCTTAGGTTAATATAGAACCTAAGCTATTCTTAGCTTCATTTAAAGTCAAACTTATTCTTAGGTTAATAAAGAACCTAAGCTATTCTTAGCTTCATTTAAAGTCAAACTTATTCTTCGGTTCATAAAATACCTAAGCTATTCTTAGCTTCATTTAAAGTCAAACTTATTCATAGGTTAATAAAGAACCCTAAGCTATTCTCAATATAAATTTTAGAGTCAAACTTATTCATAGGTTAATATTAAAGAACCTAAGCTATTCTTGAAGCTTCATTTAAAAGTCAAACTTATTCTTAGGTTAGCCAAAGAACCTAAGCTATTCTTAGCTTCATTTAAAAGTCAAACTTATTCATGAGTTGACAAAGAACCTAAGCTATTCTTAGCTTCATTTAAAGTCAAACTTATTCATAGGTTATTAAAGAACCTAAAGCTATTCTTAGCTTCATTTAAAGTCAAACTTATTCTTGGGTTAATACAAGAACCTAACCTATTCTTAGCAGCTTCATTTAAAAGTCAAACTTATTCTTAGTTTAATAAAGAACCCTAAGCTATTCTTAGCTTCATTTAAAGTCAAACTTATTCTTAGGTAGGTTAATAAAGAACCTATAAGCTATTCTTAGCTTCATTTTAAAGTCAAACTTATTCTTAGGTTAATAAAGAACCTAAGCTATTCTTAGCTTCATTTAAGTCAAACTTATTCTTAGGTTAATAAAGAACCTAAGCTATTCTTAGCTTCATTTAAAGTCAAACTTATTCTTAGGTTAATAAAGAACTAGCTATACTTAACAACTTCATTTAAAGTCAAACTTGTTAATAGGTTAATATAGAACCTAAGCTATTCTTAGCTTCATTTAAAGTCAAACTTATTCTTAGGTTAATAAAGAACCTAAGCTATTCTTAGCTTCATTTAAAGTCAAACTTATTCTTAGGTTAATATAGGGTTTCTAAGCTATTCTTAGCTTACATTTAAAGTCAAACTTATTCTTAGGTTAATAAAGAACCTAAGCTATTCTTAGCTTCATTTAAAGTCAAACTTATTCTAAGGTTAATAAAAGACAGAGAGAGAGAGAGGAAGGAAGGAAGAAAAGAAGGAGGAAACATTGCAAGCTTCATTTTTAAAGTCATACTTATTCTTAGGTTAATAAAGAACCTAAGCTATTCTTAGCTTCATTTAAAGTCAAACTTATTCTTAGGTTAATAAAGAACCTAAGCTATTCTTGTAAACTTCATTTAAAGTCAAACTTATTCTTAGGTTAATATAGAACCTAAGCTATTCTTAAGCTTCATTTAAAGTCAAACTTATTCTTAGGTTAATATAGAACCTAAGCTATTCTTAGCTTCATTTAAAGTCAAACTTATTCTTAGTTTAATAAAGAACTATTATTCTTAGCTTCATTTAAAGTCAAACTTATTCTTAGGTTAATATAGAACCTAAAAGCTATTCTTAGCTTCATTTAAAGTCAAACTTATTCTTAGGTTAATAAAGTACCTAAATTATTCTTAGCTTCATTAAAAGTCAAACTTATTCTTAGGTTAATAAAGAACCCTAAGCTATTCTTAGCTTCATTTAAAGTCAAACTTATTCTTAGGTTAATATAGAACCTAAGCTATTCTTAGCTTCATTTAAAGTCAAACTTATTCTTAGGTTAATAAAGAACCCTAAGCTATTCTTAGCTTCATTTAAAGTCAAACTTATTCTTAGGTTATTAAGAGAACCTAAGCTGTTCTTAGCTTCATTTAAAATCAAACTTATTCTTAGGTTAATAAAGAACCTAAGCTATTCTTAGCTTCATTTAAAGTCAAACTTATTCTTAGGTTAATAAAGAACCCCTAAGCTGTTCTTAGCTTCATTTAAAGTCAAACTTATTCTTAGGTTAATATAAAACCTAAGCTATTCTTAGCTAATTTAAAGTCAAACTTATTCTTAGGTTAATAAAGAACCTAAGCTATTATTAGCTTGTTTAAAGTCAAACTTATTCTTAGGTTAATATAGAACCTAAGCTATTCTTAGCTTCATTTAAAGTCAAACTTATTCTTAGGTTAATAAAGAACCTAAGCTATTCTTAGCTTCATTTAAAGTCAAACTTATTCTAAGGTTAATAAAGAACCTAAGCTGTTTCATATTCATTTTAAAGTCAAACTTATTCTTAGGTTAATAAACAACCTAAGCTATTCTTAGCTTCATTTAAGTCTGAAAACTTATTCTTAGGTTAATAAACTTAACCTAAGCTATTCTTAGCTTCATTTAAAGTCAAACTTATTCATAGGTTAATAAAGAACCTAAGCTATTCTTAGCTTCATTTAAAGTCAAACTTATTCTTAGGTTAATAAAGAACCTAAGCTATTCTTAGCTTCATTTAAAGTCAAACTTATTCTTAGGTTAATATAGAACCTAAGCTATTCTTAGCTTCATTTAAAGTCAAACTTATTCTTAGGTTAATAAAGAACCTAAGCTATTCTTAGCTTCATTTAAAAGTCAAACTTATTCTTAGGTTAATATAGAACCTAAGCTATTCTTAGCTTCATTTAAAGTCAAACTTATTCTTAGGTTAATAAAGAACCTAAGCTATTCTTAGCCTTCATTTAAAGTCAAACTTATTCTTAGGTTAATAAAGAACCTAAGCTATTCCTAGCTTCATTTAAAGTCAAACTTATTCTTAGGTTAATATAGAACCTAAGCTATTCCTAGCTTCATTTAAAGTCAAACTTATTCTTGGGTTAATAAAGAACCTAAACTGTACTTAGCTTCATTTAAAGTCAAACTTATTCTTAGGTTAATAAAGAACCTAAGCTATGTAGCTTCATTTAAAGTCAAACTTATTCTTAGGTTAATAAAGAACACAAAGCTATTCTTAGCTTCATTTAAAGTCAAACATTTCTTAGGTTAATAAAGAACCTAAAGCTATTCTTAGCTTCATTTAAAAGTCAAACTTATTCTTAGGTTAATAAAGAACCTAAGCTATTCTTAGCTTCATTTAAGTCAAACTTATTCTTAGGTTAATAAAGAACCTAAGATATTCTTAGCTTCATTTAAAGTCAAACTTATTCATAGGTTAATAAAGAACCTAAGCTATTCTTAACTTCATTTAAAGTCAAACTTATTCATAGGTTAATAAAGAACCTAAGCTATTCTTAGCTTCATTTAAAGTCAAACTTATTCTTAGGTTAATAAAGAACCTAAGCTATTCTTAGCTTCATTTAAAGTCAAACTTATTCATAGGTTAATAAAGAACCTAAGCTATTCTTAGCTTCATTTTAAAGTCAAACTTATTCATAGGTTAATAAAGAACCTAAGCTATTCTTAGCTTCATTTAAAGTCAAACTTATTCATAGGTTAATAAAACCTAAGCTATTCTTAGCTTCATTTAAAGTCAAACTTATTCTTAGGTTAATAAAGAACCTAAGCTATTCTTAGCTTCATTTAAAGTCAAACTTATTCTTTGTTTAATAAAGAACCTAAGCTATTCTTAGCTTCATTTAAAGTCAAACTTATTCTTAGGTTAATAAAGAACCTAAGCTATTCTTAGCTTCATTTAAAGTCAAACTTATTCTTAGGTTATTGAAACCTAAGCTATTCTTAGCTTCATTTAAAGTCAAACTTATTCTTAGGTTAATAAGAAACCTAAGCTATTCTTTAGCTTCCATTTAAAGTCAAACTTATTCTTAGGTTAATAAAGAACTAAGCTATTCTTAGCTTCATTTAAAGTCAAACTTATTCTTAGGTTAATAAAGACCCTAAGCTATTCTTAGCTTCATTTAAGTCAAACTTATTCTTAGGTTAATAAAGAACCTAAGCTATTCTTAGCTTCATTTAAAGTCAAACTTATTCTTAGGTTAATAAAGAACCTAAGCTATTCTTAGCTTCATTTAAAGTCAGAAAGACTTATTCATAGGTTAATAAAGAACCTAATCTATTCTTAGCTTCATTGAAAGTCAAACTTATTCATAGGTTAATAAAGAACCCTAAGCTATTCTTAGCTTCATTTAGAGTCAAACTTATTCTTAGGTTAATAAAGAACCTAAGCTATTCTTAGCTTCATTTAAAGTCAAACTTATTCATAGGTTAATAAAGAACCTAAGCTATTCTTAGCTTCATTTTAAGAGTCAAACTTATTCATAGGTTAATAAAACCTAAGCTATTCTTAGCTTCATTTAAAGTCAAACTTATTCTTGGGTTAATAAAGAACCTAAGCTATTCTTAGCTTCATTTAAAGTCAAACTTATTCTTAGGTTAATAAAGAACCTAAGCTATTCTTAGCTTCATTTAAAGTCAAACTTATTCTTAGGTTAATATAGAACCTAAGCTATTCTTAGCTTCATTTAAAGTCAAACTTATTCTTAGGTTAATAAAGAACCTAAGCTATTCTTAGCTTCATTTAAAGTCAGAAACTTATTCTTAGGTTAATAAAGAACCTAAGCTATTCCTAGCTTCATTTAAAGTCAAACTTATTCTTAGGTTAATATAGAACCTAAGCTATTCTTGGCTTTCATTCTAAAGTCAAACTTATTCTAAGGTTAATAAAGAACCCTATAAGCTATTCTTAGCTTCATTTAAAGTCAAACTTGTTCTTAGGTTTATAAAGAACCTAAGCTATTCTTATGCCTTCATTAAGTCAAACTTATTCTTAGGTTAATAAAAGAACCTAAGCTATTCTAAGCTTCATTTAAAGTCAAACTTATTCTTAGGTTAATAAAGAACCTAAGCTATTCTTAGCTTCATTTAAAGTCAAACTTATTCTTGGGTTAATAAAGAACCTAAGCTATTCTTGGCTTCATTTAAAGTCAAACTTATTCTTAGGTTAATAAAGAACCTAAGCTATTCTTAGCTTCATTTAAAGTCAAACTTATTCTTAGGTTAATAAAGAACCTAGCTATTCTTGTAAAAGCTTCATTTAAAGTCAAACTTATTCTTAGGTTAATAAAAAACCTAAGCTATTCTTAGCTTCATTTAAAGTCAAACTTATTCATAGGTTAATAAAGAACCTAAGCTATTCTTAGCTTCATTTGGTCAAACTTATTCATGGGTTAATAAAGAACCTAAGCAATTCTTAGCTTCATTTAAAGTCAAACTTATTCTTAGGTTAATAAAGAACCTAAGCTATTCTTAGCTTCATTTTAAAGTCAAACTGACCCTTAGGTTAATAAAGAACCTAAGCTATTCTTAGCTTCATTTAAAGTCAAACTTATTCATAGGTTAATAAAGAACCTAAGCTATTCTTAGCTTCATTTAAAGTCAAACTTATTCTTAGGTTAATAAAGCTAAGCTATTCTTAGCTTCATTTAAAGTCAAACTTATTCTTGGGTTAATAAAGTGCTAAGCTATTCTTAAAGCTTCATTTAAAGTCAAACTTATTCTTAGGTTAATAAAGAACCTAAGCTGTTCTTAGCTTCATTTAAAGTCAAACTTATTCTTAGGTTAATAAAGAACCTAAGCTATTCTTAGCACCATTTAAGAAGTCAAACTTATTCTTAGGTTAATAAAAAACCTAAGCTATTCTTAACTAATTTAAAAGTCAAACTTATTCTTAGGTTAATAAAGAACCTAGCTATTCTTAGCTTCATTTAAAGTCAAACTTATTCTTAGGTTAATATAGAACCTAAGCTATTCTTAGCTTCATTTAAAGTCAAACTTATTCTTAGGTTAATAAAGAACCTAAGCTATTCTTAGCTTCATTTAAAGTCAAACATTCTTGAGTTAATATAGAACCTAAGTAATTAAAAACATTAACGTCAAACTTATTCTTAGGTTAATAAAAGAACCTAAGCTATTCTTAGCTTCATTTAAAGTCAAACTTATTCTAAGGTTAATAAAAGACACAGCTATTCCTTAGCTTCATTTAAAGTCAAACTTATTCTTAGGTTAATAAGAGACTCTAAGCTATTCTTAGCTTCATTTAAAGTCAAACTTATTCTTAGGTTAATAAAGAACCTAAGCTATTCTTAGCTTCATTTAAAGTCAAACTTATTCTTAGGTTAATAAAGAACCTAAGCTATTCTTAAACTTCTTCCAAAGTCAAACTTATTCTTAGGTTAATATAGAACCTAAGCTATTCTTATCATTTAAAGTCAAACTTATTCTTAGGTTAATGTAGAGACTAGCTATTCTTACTTCATTAAAGTCAAACTTATTCTTAGTTTAATAAAGAACCTAAGCTATTCTGCTTCTAATTTAAAGTCAAACTTATTCTTAGGTTAATATAGAACCCTAAGCTATTCTTAGCTTCATTTAAAGTCAAACTTATTCTTAGGTTAATATACTAAGCTCATTTAAAGTCAAACTTATTCTTAGGGTTAATAAAGAACCTAAGCTATTCTTAGCTTCATTTAAAGTCAAACTTATTCTTAGGTTAATAAAAGAACCTAAGCTATTCTTAGCTTCATTTAAAGTCAAACTTATTCTTAGGTTAATAAAGAACCTAAGCTATTCTTAGCTTCATTTAAAGTCAAACTTATTCTTAGGTTAATAAAGAACCTAAGCTATTCTTAAGCTTCATTTAAAGTCAAACTTATTCATAGGTTAATAAAGGAACCTAAGCTATTCTTAGCTTCATTTAAAGTCAAACTTATTCATAGGTTAATAAAGAACCTAAGCTATTCTTAGCTTCATTTAAAAGTCAAACTTATTCTTAGGTTAATAAAGAACCTAAGCTATTCTTAGCTTCATTTAAAGTCAAACTTATTCATAGGTTAATAAAAAACCTAAGCTATTCTTAAGCTTCATTTAAAGTCAACCTTTTCTTATGCTTAATAAAGAACATAAGAAGCTTTATTCTTAGAAAACTTCATTTTAAAGTCAAACTTATTC
>JBBBDQ010013643.1:0-17507 GCA_037127315.1 Ascarosepion bandense
GTCAAACTTATTCATAGGAGTTAATAAAAGAACCTAAGCTATTCTTAGCTTCATTAAGAGTCAAACTTATTCATAGGTTAATAAAGAACCTAAGCTATTCATAGCTTCATTTAAAGTCAAACTTATTCATAGGTTAATAAAGAACCTAAGCTATTCTTAGCTTCATTTAAAGATCAAACTTATTCATAGGTTAATAAAGAACCCTAAGCTATTCTTAGCTTCATTTAAAGTCATACTTATTCATAGGTTAATAAAGAACCTAAGCTATTCTTAGCTTCATTTAAAGTCAAACTTATTCTTAGGTTAATAAGGACACAGCTATTCTTAGCTTCATTTAAAGTGCTTATTCTTAGGTTAATAAAGAACCTAAGCTATTCTTAGCTTCATTTAAAGTCAAACTTATTCTTAGGTTAATATAGAACCTAAGCTATTCTTGTAGCTTCATTTAAAGTCAAACTTATTCTTTGGTTAATAAAGAACCTAAGCTATTCTTAGCTTCATTTAAAGTCAAACTTATTCTTAGGTTAATGAAACCTAAGCTATTCTTAGCTTCATTTTAAAGTCAAACTTATTCTTAGGTTAATAAAGAACCTAAGCTATTCTTAGCTTCATTTTAAAAGTCAAACTTATTCTTAGGTTAATAAGGAGCCTAAGCTATTCTGCTTCATTTAAAGTCAAACTTATTCTTAGGGTTAATAAGAGCCTAACCTATTCTTCAAGCTTCATTTAAAGTCAAACTTATTCTTAGGTTAATAAAAGAACCTAAGCTATTCTTAACTACATTTAAGTCAAACTTATTCATAGGTTAAGAAAGACCCTAAGCTATTCTTGGCTTCATTTAAGTCAAACTTATTCATGGGAGGTTAATAAAGAACCCTAAGCTATTCTTAGCTTCATTTAAAGTCAAACTTATTCTTAGGTTAATAAAGAACCTAAGCTATTCTTAAGCTTCATTTAGATCAAACTTATTCATAGGTTAATAAAAAACCTAAGCTATTCTTAGCTTCATTTAAAGTCAAAGTTATTCTTATGTTAATAAAGAACATAAGCTATTCTTAGCTTCATTTAAAGTCAAACTTATTCTAACGTTAATAAAGAACCTAAGCTATTCTTGGCTTCATTTAAAGTCAAACTTATTCTTAGGTTAATAAAGAACCCTAAGCTATTCTTCAACTTCATTTAAAATCAAACTTATTCTTAGGTTAATAAAGAACCTAAGCTATTCTTAAGCTTCATTTTAAAGTCAAACTTATTCATAGGTTAATAAAGAACCCTAAGCTATTCTTAGCTTTATTTAAAAGTCAAACTTATTCTTAGGTTAATATAGAACCTAAAAAGCTATTCTTAGCTTCATTTAAAGTCAAACTTATTCTTAGGTTAATAAAGAACCTAAGCTATTCTTACTTCATTTAAAGTCAAACTTATTCTTAGGTTAATATAGAACCTAAGCTATTGTAACTTCATTTAAAGTCAAACTTATTCTTAGGTTAATAAAGAACCTAAGCTATTCTTAACTTCATTAAAGTCAAACTTATTCATAGGTTAATAAAGAACCTAAGCTATTCTTAGCTTCATTTAAAGTCAAACTTATTCATAGGTTAATAAAGAACCTAAGCTATTCTTAAGCACAATTTAAAGTCAAACTTATTCTTAGGTTAATAAAGAACCTAAGCTATTCTTAGCTTCATTTAAAGTCAAACTTATTCTTAGGTTAATAAAGAACCTAAAGCTATTCTTAACTTCATTTAAAGTCAAACTTATTCTTGAGTTAATAAAGAACCTAAGCTATTCTTAGCTTCATTTAAAGTCAAACTTATTCTTAGGTTAATAAAGAACCTAAGCTATTCTTAGCTTCATTTAAAGTCAAACTTATTCTTAGGTTAATAAAGAACCTAAGCTATTCTTAGCTTCATTTAAAGTCAAACTTATTCTTAGGTTAATAAAGAACCTAAGCTATTCTTAGCTTCATTTAAAGTCAAACTTATTCTTAGGTTT
This sequence comes from Ascarosepion bandense, assembly GCA_037127315.1. Lineage (NCBI taxonomy): Eukaryota > Metazoa > Mollusca > Cephalopoda > Sepiida > Sepiidae > Ascarosepion > Ascarosepion bandense. The sequence goes on from JBBBDQ010013643.1 coordinate 1,996, forward strand.
AATAAAGAACTAGCTATTCTTAGCTTCATTTAAAGTCAAACTTATTCTTAGGTTAATAAAGAACCTAAGCTATTCTTCAACTTCATTTAAAGTCAAACTTATTCTTAGGTTAATAAAGAACCCTAAGCTATTCTTAGCTTCATTTAAAGTCAAACTTATTCATAGGTTAATAAAGAACCTAAGCTATTCTTGGCCAAATTGAAAGTCAAGCTTATTCCTTAGGTTAACCCTAAAGAACCTAACAAAGCTATTCTTAGCTTCATTTAAAGTCAAACTTATTCATAGGTTAATAAAGAACCTAAGCTATTCTTAGCTTCATTTAAAGTCAAACTTATTCATAGGTTAATAAAGAACCTAAGCTATTCTTAGCTTCATTGAAGATCAAACTTATTCATAGGTTAATAAAGAACCTAAATATTCTTAGCTTCATTTTAAAGTCAAACTTATTCTTAGGTTAATAAAGAACCTAAGCTATTCTTAGCTTCATTTAAAGTCAAACTTATTCTTGGAGTTAATAAAGAACCTAAGCTGTTCTTAGCTTCATTTAAAGTCAAACTTATTCTTAGGTTAATATAGAACCCTGAAAGCTATTCTTCTAGCTTCATTTAAAGTCAAACTTATTCTTAGGTTAATAAAGAACCTAAGCTATTCTTAGCTTCATTTAAAGTCAAACTTATTCTTAGGTTAATAAAGAACCTAAGCTATTCTTGAAAGCTTCATTTAAAGTCAAACTTATTCTTAGGTTAATAAGGAGCAAAGCTATTCTTAGCTTCATTTAAAGTCAAACTTATTCTTAGGTTAATAAAAGAACCTAAGCTATTCTTAGCTTCATTTAAAGTCAAACTTATTCTTAGGTTAATAAAGAACCTAACCTATTCTTAGCTTCATTTTAAAGTCAAACTTATTCTTAGGTTAATAAAGAACCTAAGCTATTCTTAGCTTCATTTAAAGTCAAACTTATTCATAGGTTAAGAAAGAACCTAAGCTATTCTTAGCTTCATTTAAAGTCAAACTTATTCATAGGTTAATAAAAGACCTAAGCTATTCTTAGCTTCATTTAAAATCAAACTTATTCTTAGGTTAATAAGAATATAGCTATTCTTAAGCTTCATTTAAAGTCAAACTTATTCATAGGTTAATAAAAAACCTAAGCTATTCTTAGCTTCATTTAAAGTCAACCTTTTCTTATGTTAATAAAGAACATAAGCTATTCTTAGCTTCATTTAAAGTCAAACTTATTCTAACGTTAATAAAGACCTAGCTATTCTTAGCTTCATTTAAGTCAAACTTATTCTTAGGTTAATAAAGAACCTAAGCTATTCTTAGCTTCATTTAAAATCAAACTTATTCTTAGGTTAATAAAGAACCTAAGCTATTCTTAGCTTCATTTAAAGTCAAACTTGTTTACTTAGGTTAATAAAGAACCTAAGCTATTCTTAGCTTTATTTAAAGTCAAACTTATTCTTAGGTTAATATAGAACCTAAGCTATTCTTAGCTTCATTTAAAGTCAAACTTATTCTTGAGTTAATAAAGAACCTAAGCTATTCTTAGCTTCATTTAAAGTCAAACTTATTCTTAGGTTAATATAGAACCTAAGCTATTCTTGTAACTTCATTTAAAGTCAAACTTATTCTTAGGTTAATAAAGAACCTAAGCTATTCTTAGCTTCATTTAAGTCAAACTTATTCATAGGTTAATAATAAAGAACCTAAGCTATTCTTAGCTTCATTTAAAGTCAAACTTATTCTTAGGTTAATAAAGAACCTGGCTATTCTTAGCTTCATTTAAAGTCAAACTTATTCTTAGGTTAATAAAGAACCTAAGCTATTCTTAGCTTCATTTAAAGTCAAACTTATTCTTAGGTTAATAAAGAACCTAAGCTATTCTTGCTTCATTTAAAGTCAAACTTATTCTTAGGTTAATAAAGAACCTAAGCTATCTTAACTTCATTTAAAGTCAAACTTATTCTTAGGTTAATAAAAGAACCACAAGCTTATTCTTAGCTTCATTTAAAGTCAAACTTATTCATAGGTTAATAAAGAACCTAAGCTATTCTTAGCTTCATTTAAAGTCAAACTTATTCTTATGTTAATAAAAGAACATAAGCTATTCTTAGCTTCATTTAAAGTCAAACTTATTCTAACGTTAATAAAGAACCTAAGCTATTCTTAGCTTCATTTAAAGTCAAACTTATTCTTAGGTTAATAAAGAACCTAAGCTATTCTTAGCTTCATTTAAAGTCAAACTTATTCTTAGGTTAATAAAGAACCTAAACTATTCTCTTAACTTCATTTAAAGTCAAACTTATTCTTAGGTTAATAAAGAACCTAAGCTATTCTTAACTTCATTTAAAAGTCAAACTTATTCTGAGGTTAATAAAAGAACCTAAGCTATTCTTAGCTTCATTTAAAGTCAAACTTATTCTTAGGTTAATAAAGAACCTAAGCTATTCTTAACTTCATTTAAAGTCAAACTTATTCATAGGTTAATAAAGAACCTAAGCTATTCTTAACTTCATTTAAAGTCAAACTTATTCATAGGTTAATAAAGAACCTAAGCTATTCTTAGCTTCATTTAAAGTCAAACTTATTCTTAGGTTAATAAAGAACCTAAGCTATTCTTAACTTCATTTAAGAGTCAAACTTATTCTTAGGTTAATAAAGAACCTAACCTATTCTTAGCTTCATTTTGATCAAGCTTATTCTTGGAGTTAATAAAGAACTCTAACCTATTCATCAACTTCATTTTAAAGTCAAACTTATTCTTAGGTTAATAAAGAACCTAAGCTATTCTTAGCTTCATTTTAAAGTCAAACTTATTCATAGGTTAATAAAGAACCTAAACTATTCTTAGCTTCATTTAAAGTCAAACTTATTCATAGGTTAATAAAGAACCTAAGCTATTCTTAGCTTCATTTAAAAGTCAAACTTATTCTTAGGTTAATAAAGAACCTAAGCTATTCTTAACTTCATTTAAAGTCAAACTTATTCTTAGGTTAATAAAAGAACCTAAGCTATTCTTAGCTTCATTTGAAGTCAAACTTATTCTTAGGTTAATAAAGAACCTAAGCTATTCTTAGCTTCATTTAAAGTCAAACTTATTCATAGGTTAATAAAGAACCTAAGCTATTCTTAGCTTCATTTAAAGTCAAACTTATTCTTATGTTAATAAAGAACATAAGCTATTCTTAGCTTCATTTAAAGTCAAACTTATTCTAACGTTAATAAAGAACCTAAGCTATTCTTAGCTTCATTTAAAGTCAAACTTATTCTTAGGTTAATAAAGAACCTAAGCTATTCTTAACTTCATTTAAAGTCAAACTTATTCTTAGGTTAATAAAGAACCTAAGCTATTCATAGCTTCATTTAAAGTCAAACTTATTCTTGAGTTAATAAAAAGACCTAAGCTATTCTTAAAAGCTTCATTTAAAGTCAAACTTATTCTGAGGTTAATAAAGAACCTAAGCTATTCTTAGCTTCATTTAAAGTCAAACATTCTTAGGTTAATAAAGAACCTAAGCTATTCTTAGCTTCATTTAAAGTCAAACTTATTCATAGGTTAATAAAGAACCTAAGCTATTCTTAGCTTCATTTAAAGTCAAACTTATTCATAGGTTAATAAAAGACCTAAGCTATTCTTAGCTTCATTTAAAGTCAAACTTATTCTTAGGTTAATAAAAGAACCTAAGCTATTCTTAAGCTTCATTTAAAGTCAAACTTATTCTTAGGTTAATAAAGAACCTAACCTATTCTTAGCTTCATTTGAAGTCATTTATTCTTAGGTTAATAAAGAACCTAACCTATTCTTAGCTTCATTTAAAGTCAAACTTATTCTTAGGTTAATAAAAGAACTACAGCTATTCTTAGCTTCATTTTAAGTCAAACTTATTCATAGGTTAATAAAGAACCTAAGCTATTCTTAGCTTCATTTAAAGTCAAACTTATTCATAGGTTAATAAAGAACCCTAGCTATTCTTAGCTTCATTTAAAGTCAAACTTATTCTTAGGTTAATAAAGAACCTAAGCTATTCTTAGCTTCATTTAAAGTCAAACTTATTCTTAGGTTAATAAAGAACCTAAGCTATTCTTAACTTCATTTAAAGTCAAACTTATTCTTGAGGTTAATAAAGGACCTAAGCCAATCTTAGCTTCATTTAAAGTCAAACTTATTCTTAGGTTAATAAAGAACCTAAGCTATTCTTAGCTTCATTTAAAGTCAAACTTATTCATAGGTTTAATAAAGAACCTAAGCTATTCTTAGCTTCATTTAAAGTCAAACTTATTCATGAGTTAATAAAGAACCTAAGCTATTCTTAGCTTCATTTAAAGTCAAACTTATTCTTAGGTTAATAAAGAACCTAAGCTATTCTTAGCTTCATTTAAAGTCAAACTTATTCTTAGGTTAATAAAGAACCTAACCTATTCTTAGCTTCATTTTGAAGTCAAACTTATTCTTAGGTTAATAAAGAACCTAACCTATTCTTAAGCTTCATTTAAAGTCAAACTTATTCTTAGGTTAATAAAGAACCTAAGCTATTCTTAGCTTCATTTAAAGTCAAACTTATTCATAGGTTAATAAAGAACCTAGCTATTCTTAGCTTCATTTAAAGTCAAACTTATTCATAGGTTAATAAAGAACCTAAGCTATTCTTAGCTTCATTTAAAGTCAAACTTATTCTTAGGTTAATAAAGAACCTAAGCTATTCTTAGCTTCATTTAAAGTCAAACTTATTCTTAGGTTAATAAAGAACCTAAGCTATTCTTAGCTTCATTTTAAAGTCAAACTTATTCTTAGGTTAATGAAGAACCTAAGCTATTTTTAGCTTCATTTAAAGTCAAACTTATTCTTAGGTTAATAAAGAACCCTAAGCTATTCTTAGCTTCATTTAAGTCAAACTTATTCTTAGGTTAATAAAGAACCTAAGCTATTCTTAGCTTCATTTAAAGTCAAACTTATTCATAAGGTTAACCCAAAGAACCTAAGCTATTCTTAGCTTCATTTAAAGTCAAACTTATTCTTAGGTTAATAAAGAACCTAAGCTATTCTTAGCTTCATTTAAAGTCAAACTTATTCTAAGGTTAATAAAGAACCTAAGCTATTCTTAGCTTCATTTTAAAATTGAGCTTATTCTTAGGTTAATAAAGAACCTAAGCTATTCTTCAACTTCATTTAAAGTCAAACTTATTCTTAAGGTTAATAAAGATCCTAAGCTATTCTTAGCTTCATTTAAAATCAAACTATTCTTGGGTTAAAGAACCTAAAGCTATGCTTAGCTTCATTTAAAGTCAAACTTATTCTTAGGTTAATAAAGAACCTAAGCTATTCTTAGCTTCATTTAAATTCAAACTTATTCTTAGGTTAATAAAGAACCTAAGCTATTCTTAGCTTCATTTAAAGTCAAACTTATTCTTAGGTTAATAAAGAACCTAAGCTATTCTTAGCTTCATTTAAAGTCAAACTTATTCTTAGGTTAATAAAAGAACTAAGCTATTCTTAGCTTCATTTAAAGTCAAACTTATTCTTAGGTTAAGCAAAGAACCCTAAGCTATTCTTAGCTTCATTTAAAGTCAAACTTATTCATAGGTTAATAAAGAACCTAAGCTATTCTTAGCTTCATTTAAAATTTAAACTTATTCATAGGTTAATAAAGAACCCTGGCTATTCTTAGCTTCATTTTAAAGTCAAACTTATTCTTAGGTTAATAAAGAACCTAAAGCTATTCTTAACTTCATTTAAAGTCAAACTTATTCATAGGTTAATAAAGAACCTAAGCTATTCTTAGCTTCATTTAAAGTCAAACTTATTCATAGGTTAATAAAAGAACCTAAGCTATTCTTAGCTTCATTTAAAGTCAAACTTATTCTTAGGTTAATAAAGAACCTAAGCTATTCTTAGCTTCATTTAAAAGTCAAACTTATTCTTAGGTTAATAAAAACCTAGCTATTCTTAACTTCATTTAAAGTCAAACTTATTCTTAGGTTAATATAGAACCTAAGCTATTCTTAGCTTCATTTTAAGTCAAACTTATTCTTAGGTTAATAAAGAACCTAAGCTATTCTTAGCTTCATTTTAAAGTCAAACTTATTCTTAGATTCCTTGAGAACTAAGCTATTCCTAACTTCATTTAGTCAAACTTATTCTTTGGTTAATATAGAACCTAAGCTATTCTTAGCTTCATTTAAAGTCAAACTTATTCTAAGGTTAATAAAGAACCTAAGCTATTCTTAGCTTCATTTAAAATCAAACTTATTCTTAGGTTTATAAGAACCTAAGCTATTCTTAGCTTCATTTAAAGTCAAACTTATTCTTAGGTTAATAAAGAACCTAAGCTATTCTAAGCATTTTAAAGTCAAACTTATTCTTAGGTTAATAAAGAACCTAAGCTATGTAGCTTCATTTAAAGTCAAACTTATTCTTAGGTTAATAAAGAACCTAAGCTATTCTGCTTCATTTAAAGTCAAACTTATTCTTAGGTTAATAAAGAACCTAAGCTATTCTTAGCTTCATTTTAAAGTCAAACTTATTCTTAGGTTAATAAAGAACCTAAGCTATTCTTGTAAGCTTCATTTAAAGTCAAACTTATTCTTAGGTTAATAAAAGACCTAAGCTATTCTTAGCTTCATTTAAAGTCAAACTTATTCTTAGGTTAATAAAGAACCTAAGCTATTCTTAGCTTCATTTAAAATCAAACTTATTCATAGGTTAATAAAGAACCTAAGCTATTCTTAGCTTCATTTAAAGTCAAACTTATTCTTAGGTTAATAAAGAACCTAAGCTATTCTTCAGCTTCATTTAAAGTCAAACTTATTCTTAGGTTAATAAAGAGCTAGCTATTCTTAGCTTCATTTAAAGTCAAACTTATTCTTAGGTTAATAAAGAACCTAGCTATTATACTTCATTTAAAGTCAAACTTATTCTTAGGTTAATAAAAGAACCTAAGCTATTCTTAGCTTCATTTAAAGTCAAACTTATTCTTAGGTTAATAAAGAACCTAAGCTATTCTTAGCTTCATTTAAGTCAAACTTATTCTTGAGTTCAATAAACCTAAGCTATTCTTACTTCATTTAAAGTCAAACTTATTCTTAGGTTAATAAAGAACCTAAGCTATTCTTAGCTTCATTTAAAGTCAAACTTATTCTTAGGTTAATAAAGAACCTAAGCTATTCTTAGCTTCATTTAAAGTCAAACTTATTCTTAGGTTAATAAAGAACCTAAGCTATTCTTAGCTTCATTTAAAGTCAAACTTATTCATAGGTTAATAAGAACCTAAGCTATTCTTAGCTTCATTGAAAGTCAAACTTATTCATAGGTTAATAAAGAACCTAAGCTATTCTTAACTTCATTTAAAGTCAAACATATTCATAGGTTAATGAAACCTAAGCTATTCTTGACACCATTTAAAGTCAAACATTCACCCAGTTAATAAAGGCTAAGCTATTCTTAGCTTCATTTAAAGTCAAACTTATTCATGGGTTAATAAAGAACCTAAGCTATTCTTAGCTTCATTTAAAGTCAAACTTATTCTTAGGTTAATAAAGAGCCTAAGCTATTCTGCTTCATTTAAAGTCAAACTTATTCTTAGGTTAATAAAAGAACCTAAGCTATTCTTAACTTCATTTAAAGTCAAACTTATTCTTAGGTTAATATAGAACCTAAGCTATTCTTAACTTCATTTAAAGTCAAACTTATTCTTAGGTTAATAAAGAACCTAAGCTATTTAACTTCATTTAAAGTCAAACTTATTCTTAAGGTTAATAAAGAACCTAAGCTATTCTTAGCTTCATTTAAAGTCAAACTTATTCTTAGGTTAATAAAGAACCTAAGCTATTCTAGCTTCATTTAAAGTCAAACTTATTCTTAGGTTAATAAAAGAACCTAAACTATTCTTAACTTCATTTAAAGTCAAACTTATTCTTAGGTTAATAAAGAACCTAAGCTATTCTTAATATTCAAGATGAAACTTATTCTTGGGTTAATAAAGAACCTAAACTGTTACTTCATTTAAAGTCAAACTTATTCTTAGGTTAATAAAGAACCTAAGCTATTCTTAACTTCATTTTAAGTCAAAACTTATTCTTAGGTTAATAAAGAATTAAAGCTATTCATAGCTTCATTTAAAGTCAAACTTATTCTTAGGTTAATAAAGAACCTAAGCTATTCTTAGCTTCATTTTTAAAGTCAAACTTATTCATAGGTTAATAAAGAACCTAAGCTATTCTTAGCTTCATTTAAAGTCAAACTTATTCATAGGTTAATAAAGAACCTAAGCTATTCTTAGCTTCATTTAAAGTCAAACTTATTCTTAGGTTAATAAAGAACCTAAGCTATTCTTAGCTTCATTTAAAGTCAAACTTATTCATAGGTTAATAAAGAACCTAAGCTATTCTTAGCTTCATTTAAAGTCAAACTTATTCTCTTAGGTTAATAAAGAACCTAAGCTATTCTTAGCTTCATTTAAAGTCAAACTTCTTGGGTTAATAAAGAACCTAGCTATTCTGCTTCATTTAAGTCAAACTTATTCTTAGAGTTAATAAAGAACCACAATATTCACTTCATTAAAGTCAAACTTATTCATAGGTTAATAAAGAACCTAAGCTATTCTTAGCTTCATTTAAAGTCAAACTTATTCTTAGGTTAATAAAGAACCTAAGCTATTCTTAGCTTCATTTAGAATCAAACTTATTCTTAAAAGTTAATAAAAAACCTAAACTGTTCTGCTTCATTTAAAGTCAAACTTATTCTTAGGTTAATATAGAACCTAAGCTATTTCTTAACTTCATTTTAAAGTCAAACTTATTCTTAGGTTAATAAAGAACCTAAGCTATTCTTATTTAATTTAAAGTCAAACTTATTCTTAGGTTAATAAAGAACCTAAGCTATTCCTAACTTCATTTAAAGTCAAACTTATTCTTTGGTTAATATAGAACCTAAGCTATTCTTAGCTTCATTTAAAATCAAACTTATTCTAAGGTTAATAAAGAACCCTAAGCTATTCTTAGCTTCATTTAAAATCAGAAACTTATTCTTAGGTTTATAAGGAACCTAAGCTATTCTTAGCTTCATTTAAAGTCAAACTTATTCTTAAGAGTTAATAAAGAACCTAATATTCTAAGCTTCATTTAAAGTCAAACTTATTCTTAGGTTAATAAAGAACCTAAGCTATACTTAACTTCATTTAAAGTCAAACTTATTCTTAGGTTAATAAAGAACCTAAGCTATTCTTAGCTTCATTTAAAGTCAAACTTATTCTTAGGTTAATAAAGAACCTAAGCTATTCTTAGCTTCATTTAAAGTCAAACTTATTCTTAGGTTAATAAAGAACCTAAGCTATTCTTAACTTCATTTAAAGTCAAACTTATTCTTAGGTTAATAAAGAACCTAAGCTATTCTTAAACTCATTTAAAGTCAAACTTATTCATAGGTTAATAAAAGACCTAAGCTATTCTTAGCTTCATTTAAATTCAAACTTATTCATAGGTTAATAAAGAACCTAAGCTATTCTTAGCTTCATTTAAGTCAAACTTATTCTTAGGTTAATAAAGAACCTAAGCTATTCTTAACTGTTAAAGTCAAACTTATTCTTAGGTTAATAAAGAACCTAAGCTATTCTTAGCTTCATTTAAAGTCAAACTTATTCTTAGGTTAATAAAAGACCTAAGCTATTGCCAACTTCATTTAAAGTCAAACTTGTTAGGTTAATAAAGAACCTAAGCTGTTCTTAGCTTCATTTAAAGTCAAACTTATTCTTAGGTTAATAAAGAACCTAAGCTATTCTTAAGCTTCATTTAAAGTCAAACTTATTCTTAGGTTAATAAAAGAACTAAGCTATTCTTAGCTTCATTTAAAGTCAAACTTATTCTTAGGTTAATAAAGAACCTAAGCTATTCTTAGCTTCATTTAAAGTCAAACTTATTCTTGGGTTAATAAAGAACCTAAATATTCTTAACTTCATTTAAGTCAAACTTATTCTTAGGTTAATAAAGAACTAGCTATTCTTAACTTCATTTAAAAGTCAAACTTATTCTTGATTCCAATAAGAGAACCTAAGCTATTCTTAGCTTCATTGAAAGTCAAACTTATTCATGGAGTTCAATAAAGAACCTAAGCTATTCTTAGCTTCATTTAAAGTCAAACTTATTCATAGGTTAATAAAGAACCTAAGCTATTCTTCATTTAAAGTCAAACTTATTCATAGGTTAATAAGAGAACCTAAGCTATTCTTAGCTTCATTTAAAGTCAAACTTATTCATAGGTTAATAAAGAACCTAAGCTATTACTTAGCTTCATTTAAAGTCAAACTTATTCTTAGGTTAATAAAGAACCTAAGCTATTCTTAGCTTCATTTAAAGTCAAACATATTCTTAGGTTAATAAAGAACCTAAGCTATTCTTAGCTTCATTGGAAGTCAAACTTATTCTTAGGTTAATATAGAACCTAAGCTATTCTTAACTTCATTTAAAGTCAAACTTATTCTTAGGTTAATAAAGAACCTAAGCTATTCTTAGCTTCATTTAAGTCAAACTTATTCTTAGGTTAATAAAGAACCTAAGCTATTCTTAACTTCATTTAAAAGTCAAACTTATTCTTAGGTTAATAAAGAACCCTAAGCTATTCTTAGCTTCATTTAAAGTCAAACTTATTCTTAGGTTAATAAAGAACCTAAGCTATTCTCATAACTTCATTTAAAGTCAAACTTATTCTTAGGTTAATAAAGAACCTATAAGCATATTCTTAACTACATTTAAAATTCAAACTTATTCTTAGGTTAATAAAGAACCTAAGCTATTCTTAGCTTCATTTAAAAGTCAAACTTGTTCTTAGGTTAATAAGGCAGCTATTCTTAACTTCATTTAAAGTCAAACTTATTCTTGGGTTAATAAAGAACCTAAGCTATTCTTAGCTTCATTTAAAGTCAAACTTATTCTTAGGTTAATAAAGAACCTAAGCTATTCTTAGCTTCATTTAAAGTCAAACTTATTCATAGGTTAATAAAGAACCTAAGCTATTCTTAGCTTCATTTAAAGTCAAACTTATTCATGGTTAATAAAGAACCTAAGCTATTCTTAGCTAGAACAAGATCAAACATTCTTAGATTCAATAAAGAACCTAAGCTATTCTTAACTTCATTTAAAAGTCAAACTTATTCATAGGTTAATAAAGAACCTAGCTATTCTTAAACTTCATTTAAAAAAGTCAAACTTATTCATAGGTTAATAAAAGAACCTAAGCTATTCTTAGCTTCATTTAAGTCAAACTTATTCTTAGGTTAATAAAGAACCTAAGCTATTCTTAACTTCATTTAAAGTCAAACTTATTCTTGGGTTAAACTAAAGAACCTAAGCTATTCTTAGCTTCATTTAAAGTCAAACTTATTCTTAGGTTAATATAGAACCTAAGCTATTCTTAACTTCATTTAAAGTCAAACTTATTCTTAGGTTAATAAAGAACCTAAGCTATGTAAGCTTCATTTAAAGTCAAACTTATTCTTAGGTTAATAAAGAACCTAAGCTATTCTTAGCTTCATTTAAAGTCAAACTTATTCTTAGGTTAATAAAGAACCTAAGCTATTCTTAGCTTCATTTAAAGTCAAACTTATTCTTAGGTTAATAAAGAACCTAAGCTATTCTTAGCTTCATTTTAAGTCAAACTTATTCTTAGGTTAATAAAGAACTTCATTATTCTTGCTTCATTTAAAGTCAAACTTATTCATAGGTTAATAAAGAACCTAAGCTATTCTCTTAGCTTCATTTAAAGTCAAACTTATTCATAGGTTAATAAAGAACCTAAACTATTCTTAGCTTCATTTAAAGTCAAACTTATTCTTAGGTTAATAAAGAACCTAAGCTATTCTTAGCTTCATTTAAAGTCAAACTTATTCATAGGTTAATAAAGAACCTAAGCTATTCTTAGCTTCATTTAAAGTCAAACTTATTCATAGGTTAATAAAGAACCTAAGCTATTCTTAGCTTCATTTAAAGTCAAACTTATTCATAGGTTAATAAAGAACCTAAGCTATTCTTAGCTTCATTTAAAGTCAAACTTATTCTTAGGTTAATAAAGAACCTAGCTATTCTTAACTTAATTTAAAGTCAAACTTATTCTTAGGTTAATAAAGAACCTAAGCTATTCTGCTTCATTTAAAGTCAAACTTATTCTTAGGTTAATAAAGAACCTAAGCTATTCTTAGCTTCATTTAAAGTCAAACTTATTCTTAGGTTAATAAAGAACCTAAGCTATTCTTAGCTTCATTTAAGTCAAACTTATTCTTAGGTTAATAAAGAACCTAAGCTATTCTTAGCCATTTTAAAGTCAAACTTATTCTTAGGTTAATAAAGAACCTAAGCTATTCTTAACTTCATTTAAAGTCAAACTTATTCTTAGGTTAATAAAGAACCTAAGCTATTCTGCTTCATTTAAAGTCAAACTTATTCTTAGGTTAATAAAGAACCTAAGCTATTCTTAGCTTCATTTAAAGTCAAACGTATTCTTAGGTTAATAAAGAACCTAAGCTATTCTTAGCTTCATTTAAAGTCAAACTTATTCATAGGTTAATAAAGAACCTAATCTATTCTTAGCTTCATTGAAAGTCAAACTTATTCATAGGTTAATAAAGAACCCTAAGCTATTCTTGCTTCATTAAAGTCAAACTTATTCTTAGGTTAATAAAGAACCTAAGCTATTCTTAACTTCATTTAAAGTCAAACTTCATAGGTTAATAAAGAACCCTAAGCTATTCTTAGCTTCATTTAAAGTCAAACTTATTCATAGGTTAATAAAGAACCTAAGCTATTCTTAGCTTCATTTAAAGTCAAACTTATTCTTAGGTTAATAAAGAACCTAAGCTAGCCTATTCTTCATTTAAAGTCAAACTTATTCTTAGGTTAATATAGAACCTAAGCTATTCTTAACTTCATTTAAAGTCAAACTTATTCTTAGGTTAATAAAGAACCTAAGCTATTCTTAGCTTCATTTAAAGTCAAACTTATTCTTAGGTTAATAAAGAACCTAAGCTATTCCTAGCTTCATTTAAAGTCAAACTTATTCTTAGGTTAATAAAGAACCTAAGCTATTCTTAGCTTCATTTAAAAGTCAAACTTATTCTTAGGTTAATAAAAAATTCATAGCTATTCTTAGCTTCATTTAAAGTCAAACTTATTCTTAGGTTAATAAAGAACCTAAGCTATTCTTAGCTTCATTTAAAGTCAAACTTATTCTTAGGTTAATAAAGAACCTAAGCTATTCTTCACTTCATTTTAAGTCAAACTTATTCTTAGGTTAATAAAGAACCTAAGCTATTCTTAGCTTCATTTAAAGTCAAACTTATTCTTAGGTTAATAAAGAACCTAAGCTATTCTTAACTTCATTTAGAATCAAACTTATTCTTAGGTTAATAAAGAACCTAAGCTATTCTTAGCTTCATTTAAAGTCAAACTTATTCTTAGGTTAATAAAGAACCTAAGCTATTCTTAGCTTCATTTAAAGTCAAACTTATTCATAGGTTAATAAAGAACCTAAGCTATTCTTAGCTTCATTGAAAGTCAAACTTATTCATAGGTTAATAAAGAACCTAGCTATTCTTAGCTTCATTTAAAGTCAAACTTATTCATAGGTTAATAAAGAACCTAAGCTATTCTTAGCTTCATTTAAAGTCAAACATTCATAGGTTAATAAAAAGACCTAGCTATTCTTAGCTTCATTTTAAAGTCAAACTTATTCATAGGTTAATAAAGAACCTAAGCTATTCTTAGCTTCATTTAAAGTCAAACTTATTCTTAGGTTAATAAAGAACCTAAGCTATTCTTAGCTTCATTTAAAAGTCAAACTTATTCTTAGGTTAATAAAGAACCTAAAGCTATTCTTAGCTTCATTTAAAGTCAAACTTATTCTTAGGTTAATATAGAACCTAAGCTATTCTGCTTCATTTCAAAGTCAAACTTTATTCTTAGGTTAATAAAGAACCTAAGCTATTCTTAGCTTCATTTAAAGTCAAACTTATTCTTAGGTTAATAAAGAACCTAAGCTATTCTTAGCTTCATTTAAAGTCAAACTTATTCTTGAGTTAATAAAGAACCTAAGCTATTCTTAGCTTCATTTAAAGTCAAACTTATTCTTGGGTTAATAAAGAACCTAGCTATTCTTAGCTTCATTTAAAGTCAAACTTATTCTTAGGTTAATAAAATTCTAAGCTATTCTTCAACTTCATTTAAAGTCAAACTTATTCTTGGGTTAATAAAGAACCTAAGCTATTCTCAACTTCATTTAAAGTCAAACTTATTCTTAGGTTAATAAAGAACCTAAGCTATTCTTAGCTTCATTTAAAGTCAAACTTATTCTTAGGTTAATAAAGAACCTAAGCTATTCTTAACTTCATTTAAGAATCAAACTTATTCTTAGGTTAATAAAGAACCTAAGCTATTCTTAACTTCATTTAAAGTCAAACTTATTCATAGGTTAATAAAGAACCTAAGCTATTCTTAGCTTCATTTAAAGTCAAACTTATTCATAGGTTAATAAAGAACCTAAGCTATTCTTAAGCCATTTAAAGTCAAACTTATTCTTAGGTTAATAAAAAGACCTAAGCTATTCTTAGCTTCATTTAAAGTCAAACTTATTCATGAGTTAATAAAGAACCCAAAGCTATTCTTAGCTTCATTTAAAGTCAAACTTATTCTTAGGTTAATAAAGAACCTAAGCTATTCTTAGCTTCATTTAAAGTCAAACTTATTCTTAGGTTAATAAAGAACTAAACTATTCTTAGCTTCATTTAAAGTCAAACTTATTCTTAGGTTAATAAAAGAACCTAAGCTATTCTTAGCTTCATTTAAAAGTCAAACTTATTCTTAGGTTAATATAGAACCTAAGCTATTCTTAGCTTCATTTAAAAGTCAAACTTATTCTTAGGTTAATAAAGAACCTAAGCTATACTTAACTTCATTTAAAGTCAAACTTATTCTTAGGTTAATAAAGAACTGGCTATTCTTAGCTTCATTTAAAGTCAAACTTATTCTTAGGTTAATAAAGAACCTAAGCTATTCTTAGCTTCATTTAAAGTCAAACTTATTCTTAGGTTAATAAAGAACCTAAGCTATTCTTAGCTTCATTTAAAGTCAAACTTATTCTTAGGTTAATAAAAGAACCTAAGCTATTCTTAAGCTTCATTTAAAGTCAAACTTATTCATAGGTTAATAAAGAACCCTATCGCTATTCTTAGCTTCATTTAAAGTCAAATGCATAGGTTAATAAAGAACCTAAGCTATTCTTAGCTTCATTTAAAGTCAAACTTATTCTTAGGTTATTAAAAGAACCTAAGCTATTCTTAGCTTCATTTAAAGTCAAACTTATTCATAGGTTAATAAGAACCTAAGCTATTCTTAGCTTCATTTAAAGTCAAACTTATTCATGAGTTAATAAAGAACCTAAGCTATTCTTAGCTTCATTTAAAGTCAAACTTATTCATAGGTTAATAAAGAACCTAAGCTATTCTTAAGCTTCATTTAAAGTCAAACTTATT
>JBBBDQ010013646.1:0-10386 GCA_037127315.1 Ascarosepion bandense
GTTAATAAATAGAACCTAAGCTATTCTTAACTTCATTTAAAGTCAAACATTCTTAGGTTAATAAGGAACCTATAAGCTATTCTTAGCTTCATTTAAAGTCAAACTTATTTTTAGGTTAATAAGGAACACAAGCCTATTCTTAGCTTCATTTAAAGTCAAACTTTTCTTGAGTTAGCAAAGAACTAAATATTCTTAGCTTCATTTAAAATTAGCTTTATTCTTAGGTTAATATAGAGCCTAAGCTATTCTTCAACTTCATTTAAGTCAAACTTATTCTTGGATTCAACCATAGAACCTAAAGCTATTCTTAAACTTCATTAAAAAGTCAAACTTGCTTCTTAGGTTAATAAGAGAACCTATAAGCTATTCACTTCATTTAAAGTCAAACTTATTCTTGGGTTAATATAGAACCTAGCGGCTAACTAGCTTCATTTCTCAAACTTATTGCGGTTAATAAAGAACCTAGCTATTCTTAGCTTCATTTTAGTCAAACTTATTCTTAGGTTAATATAGAACCTAAGCTATTCTTACTTCTTTAAGTCAAACTTATTCTTAGGTTAATAAAGAACCTAAGCTATTCTTAGCTTCATTAAAGTCAAACTTATTCTTGGTTAATAAAGAACCTAAGCTATTCTTAGCTTCATTTAAAGTCAAACTTATTCTTAGGTTAATATAGAGAACCTAAGCTATTCTTAACTTCATTTAAAGTCAAACTTATTCTTAGGTTAATAAAGAACCTAGCTATTCTTAGCTTCATTTAAAGTCAAACTTGTTCTTAGGTTAATAAAGAACCTAAGCTATTCTTAAACTTCATTTAAAGTCAAACTTATTCTTAGGTTAATATAGAACCTAAGCTATTCTTAACTTCATTTAAAGTCAAACTTATTCTTAGGTTAATAAAAGACCTAAGCTATTCTTAGCTTCATTTAAAGTCAAACTTATTCTTAGAAGTTGTATAGAACCTAAGCTATTCTTATTCATTTAAAGTCAAACTTATTCTTGGGTTAATAAAGAACCTAAGCTATTCTTAGCTTCATTTGAGTAAACTTATTCTTAGGTTAATAAGAACTAAGCTATTCTGCTTCTATTTAAAGTCAAACTTATTCTTAGGTTAATATTGAGAACCTAAGCTATTCTTAACTTCATTTAAAGTCAAACTTATTCTTAGGTTAATAAAGAACCCTGACTATTCTTAGCTTCATTTAAGTCAAGCTTATTCTTAGGTTAATAAAGAACCTAGCTGTTCTTAAACTTCATTTTAAGTCAAACTTATTCTTAGGTTAATATAGAACCTAAGCTATTCTTAGCTTGTTTAAAGTCAAACTTATTCTTAGGTTAATAAAGAACCTAAGCTATTTCTTAACTTCATTTAAAGTCAAACTTATTCTAAGGTTAATATAAGAACCTAAGCTATTCTTAGCTTCATTTTAAAGATCAAACTTATTCTTGGGTTAATAAAACTAAGCTATTCTTAGCTTCATTTTAAAGTCAAACTTATTCTAAGGTTAATATAGAACCTAAGCTATTGTAGCTACATTTAAAATCCAAACTTATTCTTAGGTTAATATAGAACCTAAGCTATTCTTAGCTTCATTTAAAGTCAAACTTATTCTTAGGTTAATAAAGACCTAGCTATTCTAGCTTCATTTAAGTCAAACTTATTCCTAGGTTAATATAGAACCTAAACTATTCTTAGCTTCATTTAAAATTAAGAAGCTTATTCTTAGGTTAATAAAGAACCTAAGCTATTCTTAGCTTCATTTTAAAGTCAAATTATTCTAGGTTAATATAGAACCTAAGCTATTCTTGAAACTGAAGTTTAAGTCAAACTTATTCTTAGGTTAATAAAGAACCTAAGCTATTCTTGCTTCATTTAAAGTAAAACTTATTCTTAGGAGTTAATATAGAACCTAAGCTATTCTTAACTTCATTTTAAAGTCAAACTTATTCTTAGGTTAATAAAGAACCTAAGCTATTCTTAGCCTTCATTTAAGTCAAACTTTATTCTTAGGTTAATATAGAACTATAAGCTATTCTGCTAACTTCATTTAAAGTCAAACTTATTTATTGAGTTAACCCGGGAGCCTGAAAGCTATTCTTAAACTTCATTTTAAGTCAAACTTATTCTTAGGTTAATATAGAACCTAAGCTATTCTTAGCTTCATTTAAAGTCAAACTTATTCTTAGGTTAATAAAGAACCTAAACTAAACTAGCTTCATTTAAAGTCAAACTTATTCATAGGTTAATAAAGAACCTAAGCTATTCTTAGCTTCATTTAAAAGTCAAACTTGTTCTTGGAGTTAATAAAGAACCTAAATATTCTTAGCTAAAATATGAAGTCAAACTTATTCTTAGGTTAATATAGAACCTAAGCTATTCTTAGCTTCATTTAAAAGTCAAACTTATTCTTAGGTTAATATAGAACCTAAGCTATTCTTAGCTTCATTTAAGGGTAAAACATTCTTAGGTTAATAAAACCTACAGCTATTCTTAAACTATTTAAAGTCAAACTTATTCTTAGGTTAATATAGAACCTAAGCTATTCTTAGCTTCATTTAAGTCAAACATTGTAGGTTAATAAAGAACCTAAGCTATTCTTAGCTTCATTTAAAGTCAAACTTATTCTAAGGTTAATATAGAACTAGCTGTTCTACCTTCATTTAAGTCAAACTTATTTTTAGGTTAATAAGAGCCTAAAGCTATTCTTAGCTTCATTTTAAGTCAAACTTATTCTTGGGTTAATAAGAACCTAAGCTATTCTTAACTTCATTTAAAGTCAAACTTATTCTTAGGTTAATATAGAACCTAAACTATTCATAAACTTCATTTAAAGTCAAACTTATTCTTAGGTTAATAAAACTAAGCTATTCTTGAAACTAATTTAAAGTCAAACTTATTCTTCGTTAATAAAAGACCTAAACGCTATTCTTAGCTTCATTTAAAGTAAAACTTATTCTTAGGTTAATATAGAACCTGACTATTCTGCTTCATTTTAAAGTCAAAAAATTTTTCTTGAGTTAATAAAGAACCCAAGCTATTCTTAGCTTCATTTAAATTGAAAGCTTATTAAATTGTCTTAGAACCTAGCTATTCTTGGCTTCATTTAAGTCAAATATATTCTTAGGTTAATAAAGAACCTAAGCTATTCTTAGCTTCATTTAAGTCAGCTTATTCTTAGGTTAATATAGAACCTAAGCTATTCTTAACTTCATTTAAGTCAAACTTATTCTTAGGGTTAATAAAGAACTAAGCTATTGTAGCTTCATTTAAAAGTCAAACTTATTCTTAGGTTAATAAAGAACCTAAACTTATTCTTAGCTTTGTTTAAGTCAAACTTATTCTAAGGTTAATATAGAACCCTATAAGCTATTCTTAGCTTCATTTAAAATTAAACTTATTCTTCGTTAATAAGAACATAAGCTATTCTTTGCTTCATTTAAAGTCAAATTATTCTAAGGTTAATATAGAACCTAAGCTATTCTTAGCTTCATTTAAAAAGTCAAAGCATTCTTGGATTAATAAAGAACACAAGCTGTTCTTGGCTTCATTTTAAAGTCAAACTTATTCTTGGGTTAATAAAGAACCTAAGCTATTCTTAAGCTTCATTTAAAGTCAAATTATTCTAAGGTTAATATAGAACCCTAAGCTATTCTTAGCTTCATTTAAAGTCAAAACTTATTCTTCAGGTTAATAAGGAACCTAAGCTATTCTTAGCTTCATTTAAAAAGTAAAACTTATTCTTAGGTTAATATAGAACCTAGAAAGCTATTCTTAGCTTCATTTAAAGTCAAACTTATTCTTGAAACCTAAGCTATTCTTGAAAACTTCATTTAAAGTCAAACTTATTCTTCAGGAGTTAATATAGAACCTAAGCTATTCTTAACATTTTAAATTAAACTTTATTCTTAGGTTAATAAAAGAACCCTAAGCTATTCTTAGCTTCATTTAAAAGTCAAACTTATTCTTGGAGTTAATATAGAACCTAAGCTATTCTTAACTTCATTTAAAGTCAAACTTATTCTTGAGTTAATAAGGAACCTAAGCTATTCTTAGCTTCATTTAAAGTCAAACTTATTCTTAGGTTAATAAAGACACAAAGCTATTCTTCTAGCTTCATTTAAAGTCAAACTTATTCTTAGGTTAATAGACCTAAGCTATTCTTAATAAGCACCAAAGTCAAACTTATTCTTTAGGTTAATATAGAACCCTATAGCTATTCTTAACTAATTAATTAAAGCTTATTCTTAGTTAAGCATAGAACCTAAGCTATTCTTATGTAAACTTCATTTAAGTGATCAAGCTTATTCTTAGGTTAATAAAGAACCTAAGCTATTCTTAGCTTCATTTAAAGTCAAACTTATTCTTAGGTTAATATAGAACCTAAGCTATTCTAGCTTCATTTAGAGGTAAACTTTGTGTAGGACAAAGAACCTAAGCTATTCTTAACTTATTTAAGTCAAACTTATTCTAAGGTTAATATAGAACCTAAGCTATTCTTAGCTTCATTTAAATTCAAACTTATTTTTAGGTTAATAAGGAGCACAATATTCTTAGCTTCATTTTAAAGTCAAACTTATTCTTGGAATAATAAAGAACCTAAGCTATTCTTAGCTTCATTTAAAATCAGAAACTTATTCTTAGGTTAATATAGAACCTAAGCTATTCTTAGCTTCATTTAAAGTCAAACTTATTCTTGGGTTAATAAAGCTAAGCTATTCTTAGCTTCATTTAAAGTCAAACTTATTCTTAGGTGTGAACTCAGCTATTCTGCTTCATTTAAGAGTAAACTTATTCTTAGGTTAATATAGACCTAAGCTATTCTTATTCATTTAAAGTCAAATTTTTCTTGGGATTAATAAGAGAACCTAAGCTATTCTTAGCTTCATTTAAAGTCAAACTTATTCCTAAGGTTAATATAGAACCTAAAGCTATTCTTGGCTTCATTTAAAGTCAAACATATTGCAGGTTAATAAAGAACCTAAGCTATTCCAAGCTTCATTTAAAGTCAGAAGCTTACCTTCTTAGGTTAATATAGAACCTAAGCTATTCTTAACTAATTTAAAGTCAGAAACTTATTCTTCGGTTAATAAAGACTAAGCTATTCTTAGCTAATTTTAAAGTCAAACTTATTCTTAGGTTAATAAAGAACCTAAGCTATTCTTCAACTTCATTTAAAAGTCAAACTTATTCTTAGGTTAATATAGAACCTAAGCTATTCTTAGCTTCATTTAAAAGTCAAACTTATTCTTAGGTTAATAAGAGAACCTAAGCTATTCTTAATAAATTTTAAAGTCAAACTTATTCTTGGGATTAATAAAGAGCCTAAGCTATTCTTAGCTTCATTTAAAGTCAAATTATTCTTAGAGTTAATATAGAACCTAAGCTATTCTTGCTTCATTTAAAATTAGCTTATTCTTAGGTTAATAAAGAACCTAAGCTATTCTTAGCTTCATTTAAAGTCAAACTTATTCTTAGGTTAATATAGAACCTAAGCTATTCTTAACCTATTTTAATATTTATTCTTAGGTTAATAAAAGAACCTAAGCTATTCTTAACCTATTTAAAGTCAAACTTATTCTTAGGTTAATATAGAACCTAAAGCTATTCTTAGCTTCATTTAAAGTCAAACTTATTCTTAGGTTAATGAGAACTAAGCTATTCTTACAACAGCTTCATTTTAAAGTCAAACTTATTCTTAGGTTAATAAAGAACCCTATAAGCTATTCTTAGCTTCATTTAAAGTCAAACTTATTCTTAGGTTAATATAGAACCTAAGCTATTCTTCAGCTTCATTTAAAGTCAAACTTATTCTTGGGTTAAATAAAGAACCTAAGCTATTCTTAGCTTCATTTAAAAGTCAAACTTATTCTAAGGTTAATATAGAACCTAAGCTGTTCTTAGCTTCATTTAAAGTCAAACTTATTCTTAGGTGTAAAGAACCTAAGCTATTCTTAACTTCATTTAAAGTCAAACTTATTCTTAGGTTAATAAAGAACCTAAGCTATTCTTCACTTCATTTAAAGTCAAACTTATTCTTAGGTTAATATAGAACCTAAGCTATTCTTAGCTTCATTTAAGAATAGCTTACTTCTTGAGTTAGCCAAAGAACCTAAGCTATTACTATTCATTTAAATTCAAACTTGTTAGGTTAATAAAGAACCTAAGCTATTCTTAGCTTCATTTAAGTCAAACTTATTCTTAGGTTAATATAGGGCAGGCTATTCTTAGCTTCATTTAAAGTCAAACTTAATCTTAGGTTAATAAAGACCTAAGCTATTCTTAGCTTCATTTAAAGTCAAACTTAGGTTAATAAAGAGACCTAAGCTATTCTTAGCTTCATTTAAGTCAAACTTATTCTTAGGTTAATGAACTAAGCTATTGCAGCTTGTTTAAAGTCAAATATTCTTGGAGTTGACAAAGAACCTAAGCTGTTCTTAACCTAAATTTAAGTCAAACTTATTCTTAGGTTAATAAAGAACTAGCTATTCTTGAAAAGCATTTAAATCAAACTTATTCTTAGGTTAATATAGAACCTAAGCTATTCTTATATACTTCATTTAAGTCAAACATATTCTTAGGTTAATAAAGAACCTAAGCTGTTCTTAGCTTCATTTAAAGTCAAACTTATTCTTAGGTTAATATAGAACCTAAGCTATTCTTAGCTTCATTTAAGTCAAACTCATTCTTAGGTTAATATAGAACCTAAGCTATTCTTAGCTTCATTCCAAAGTCAAACTTATTCTAAGGTTAATATAGAACCTAAGCTATTCTTAGCTTCATTTAAAGTCAAACTTATTCTTAGGTTAATAAAGAACCCTGGCTATTCTTAGCTTCATTTAAAGTCAAACTTATTCTTAGGTTAATGTAGAACCTAAGCTATTCTTCAACTTCATTTAAAGTCAAACTTATTCTTAGGTTAACTTGAACCTAGCTATTCTTAGCTTCATTTAAAGTCAAGCTTTATTTTTGGGTTAATAAAGAACCTAAAGCTATTCTTAGCTTCATTTAAAGTCAAACTTTTTCTTAGGTTAATAAAGAACCTAAGCTATTCTTAACTAATTTAAGTCAAACTTATTCTTAGGGTGTCTAGAACCTAAGCTATTCTTAGCTTCATTTAAGTCAAACTTATTCTTAGGTTAATATAGAACCTAAGCTATTCTTAGCTTCATTAAAGTCAAACTTATTCTTAGGTTAATAAAGAACCTAAGCTATTCTTAACTAATTTAAAGTCAAACTTATTCTTAGGTTAATATAGAACCTAAGCTCCTTCTTCAACTTCATTTAAAGTCAAACTTATTCTTTAGGTTAATAAAGAACTAAGCTATTCTTAGCTTCATTTAAAGTCAAACTTATTCTTAGGTTAATATAAGACACAAAGCTATTCTTGCAGCTTCATTTAAAGTCAAACTTATTCTTGAGTTAATAAAGAACCTAAACTATTCTTAGCTCATTTAAAGTCAAACTTATTCTTAGGTTAATAAAGAACCTAAGCTATTCTTATACTTCATTTAAAGTCAAACTTATTCTTAGGTTAATATAGAACCTAAGCTATTCTTAGCTTCATTTAAGTCAAACTTATTCTTAGGTTAATAAAGAACCTAAGCTATTCTTAGCTTCATTTAAAGTCAAACTTATTCTTAGGTTAATATAGAACCTAGCTATTCTTCAACTTCATTTAAAGTCAAACTTATTCTTGGGTTAAATAAAAAGACCTAAGCTATTCTTAGCTTCATTTAAAGTCAAACTTGTAGGTTAATAAAGAACCTAAGCTATTTCTTCAACTTCATTTAAAGTCAAACTTATTCTTAGGTTAATATAGAACCTAAGCTATTCTTAGCTTCATTTAAAAGTCAAACTTATTCTTGATTTAATAAAGAACCTAAGCTATTCTTAGCTTCATTTAAGTCAAACTTATTCTTAGGTTAATAAAGAACCTAAGCTATTCTTAGCTTCATTTAAAAGTCAAACTTATTCTTAGGGTAATATAGAACCTAAGCTATTCTTAGCTTCATTTTAAAGTCAAACTTATTCTTAGGTTAATAAAGAACCTAAGCTATTCTTATTCCATTTAAAGTCAAACTTATTCTTAGGTTAATATAGAACCTAAGCTATTCTCTTCATTTTGACAAACATATTCTTAGGTTAATAAAACCTCATTATTTATTCATTTTCTCATTTAAGTGTATTATTTATTGATTCAATATACAGACAAAGCTATTCTTAACCATTTAAAGTCAAACTTGTTCATGAGTTAATAAAGAATAAAAGCTATTCTTAACTTCATTTAAAGTCAAACTTATTCACAGGTTAATAAAAGACCTAAAGCTATTCTTGGCTTCATTTAAAGTCAAACTTATTCATAGGTTAATAAAAAGACCTGGCTATTCTTAGCTTCATTTTAAGTCCCAAACTTATTCATAGGTTAATATAGAACCTAAAGCTATGTAGCTTCATTTTAAAGTCAAACTTATTCATAGGTTAATATAGAACCTAAGCTATTCTTAGCTTCATTTAAAGTCAAACTTATTCTTAGGTTAATAAAGAACCTAAGCTATTCTTAGCTTCATTTAAGTCAAACTTATTCTTGATTAATAAAGAACCTAAGCTATTCTTAACTTCATTTAAAGTCAAACTTATTCTTAGGTTAATAAAGAACCTAAGCTATTCTTAACTTCATTTTAAAGTGAAGCATTTCTTAGGTTAATAAAGAACCTAAGCTATTCTTAGCTTCATTTAAAAGTCAAACTTATTCTTAGGTTAATAAGAGAACCTAAGCTATTTTATAGCTTCATTTTAAAGTCAAACTTATTCTTAGGTTAATAAAGAACCTAAGCTATTCTTAGCTTCATTTAAAGTCAAACTTGTTAGGTTAATAAAACCTGGCTATTCTTAGCTTCATTTAAAGTCAAACTTATTCTTAGGTTAATAAAGAACCTAAGCTATTCTTAGCTTCATTTAAAAAGTCAAACTTATTCTTAGGTTAATAAAGAACCTAAGCTATTCTTCAACTTCATTTAAAGTCAAACTTATTCTTAGGTTAATAAAGAACCTAAGCTATTCTTAGCTTCATTTAAAGTAAAACTTATTCTTAGGTTAATAAAGAACCTAAGCTATTCTTAAGCTTCATTTAAAGTCAAACTTATTCTTAGGTTAATAAAAAAGAACCTAAGCTATTCTTGCTTCATTTTAAAGTCAAACTTATTCATAGGTTAATAAAGAACCTAAGCTATTCTTAGCTTCATTTAAGTCAAACTTATTCATAGGTTAATAAAGAACCTAAGCTATTCTTAGCTTCATTTAAAGTCAAACTTATTCATAGGTTAATATAGAACCTAAGCTATTCTTAGCTTCATTTAAAGTCAAACTTATTCATAGGTTAATATAGAACCTAAGCTATTCTTAGCTTCATTTAAAGTCAAACTTATTCTTAGGTTAATAAAGAACCTAAGCTATTCTTAGCTTCTTTTATAGTCAAACTTATTCTTAGGTTAATATAGAACCTAAGCTATTCTTAGCTTCATTTAAAGTCAAACTTATTCTTAGGTTAATAAAGAACTCGCTATTCTTAGCTTCATTTAAAGTCAAACTTATTCTTAGGTTAATAAAGAACCTAAGCTATTCTTAGCTTCATTTAAAGTCAAACTTATTCATAGGATTATTAAAGAACCTAAGCTATTCTTAGCTTCATTTAAAGTCAAACTTATTCATAGGTTAATAAAAGACCTTCTAAGCTATTCTTAGCTTCATTTAAAGTCAAACTTATTCATAGGTTAATATAGAACCTAAGCTATTCTTAGCTTCATTTAAAGTCAAACTTATTCATAGGTTAATAGAACCTAAGCTATTCTTAGCTTCATTTAAAGTCAAAACTTATTCTTAGGTTAATAGAAGTACCTAAGCTATTCTTGAGAAAGCTTCATTTAAAGTCAAACTTATTCTTAGGTTAATAAAGAACCTAAGCTATTCTTAGCTTTATTTAAAGTCAAACTTATTCTTAGGTTAATAAAGAACCTAAGCTATTCTTAACTTCATTTAAAGTCAAACTTATTCTTAGCTTAATAAAGAACCTAAGCTATTCTTAGCTTCATTTAAAGTCAAACTTATTCTTAGGTTAATAAAGAACCTAAGCTATTCTTAGCTTCATTTAAAGTCAAACTTATTCTTAGGTTAATAAAGAACCTAAGCTATTCTTAGCTTCATTTAAAGTCAAACTTATTCTTAGGTTAATAAAGAACCTAAGCTATTCTTAGCTTCATTTAAAGTCAAACTTATTCTTAGGTTAATAAAGAACCTAAGCTATTCTTAGCTTCATTTAAAGTCAAACTTATTCTTAGGTTAATAAAGAACCTAAGCTATTCTTAGCTTCATTTAAAGTCAAACTTATT
>JBBBDQ010013648.1:0-13794 GCA_037127315.1 Ascarosepion bandense
GTCAAACTTATTCTTAGGTTAATAAAAGACCTAAGCTATTCTTAGCTTCATTTAAAGTCAAACTTATTCTTAGGTTAATAAACAACCCTATAAGCTATTCTTAAAAACTTCATTTAAAGTCAAACTTATTCATAGGTTAATAAAGAACCTAAGCTATTCTTAGCTTCATTTAAAGTCAAACTTATTCTTAGGTTAATAAAGAACCTAAGCTATTCTTAGCTTCATTTAAAGTCAAACTTATTCATAGGTTAATAAAGAACCTGGCTGGCTGGCTTCATTTAAAGTCAAACTTATTCTTAGGTTAATAAAGAACCTAGCTATTCTTAGCTTCATTTAAAGTCAAACTTATTCTTAGGTTAATAAAGAACCTAAGCTATTCTTCTTCATTTAAAGTCCAGAATTTATTCTAAGGTTAATAAAGAACCTAAGCTATTCTGTAGCTTCATGTAAATTCAAACTTATTCTTAGGTTAATATGAACCCTAAGCTATTCTTAGCTTCATTTAAAGTCAAACTTATTCTTAGGTTAATAAAGAACCTAAGCTATTCTTAGCTTCATTTAAAGTCAAACTTATTCTAAGGTTAATATAGAACCTAAGCTATTCTAAGCTTCATTTATAGACAAACTTATTCTTAAGGATTCAATAAAGAACCTAAGTTATTCTTAGCTTCATTTAAAGTCAAAGTTATTCTTAGGTTAATAAAGAACCTAAGCTATTCTTAGCTTCATTCAGAGTCAACTTATTCTTAGGTTAATAAAGGGCTAGCTATTCTTAGCTTCATTTAAAGTCAAACTTATTCTTAGGTTCATAAAGAACCCTAAGCTATTCTTTAGCTTCATTTGAAGTCAAACTTATTCATAGGTTAATAAAGAACCTAAGCTATTCTTAGCTTCCATTTTAAGTCAAACTTATTCTTAGGTTAATAAAGAACCTAAGCTATTCTTCTTAGCTTCATTTAAAGTCAAACTTATTCTTAGGTTAATATAGAACCTAAAGACTATTCTTAGCTTCATTTAAAGTCAAACTTATTCTTAGGTTAATAAAGAACCTAAGCTATTCTTAGCTTCATTTAAAGTGCATGACTTATTCATAGGTTAATAAAGAACCTAAGCTATTCTTAGCTTCATTTAAAGTCAAACTTATTCTTAGGTTAATAAAGAACCTAAGCTATTCTTAGCCTACCATTTAAAGTCAAACTTATTCTTAGTTTAATAAAGAACCTAAGCTATTCTTAGCTTCATTTAAAGTCAAACTTATTCTTAGGTTAATAAAGAACCTAAGCTATTCTTAGCTTCATTTAAAGATGAAATTTATTCTAAGGTTAATAAAGAACCTAAGCTATTCTTAGCTTCATTTAAAGTCAAACTTATTCTTAGGTTAATATAGAAACTAAGCTATTCTTAGCTTCATTTAAAGTCAAACTTATTCTTCAGGTTAATAAAAAGAACCTAAGCTATTCTGCTTGTTAAGTCAAACTTATTCTAAGGTTAATATAGAACCTGACTATTCTTAGCTTCATTTAAAGTCAAACTTATTCTTAGGTTAATAAAGAACCTAAGCTATTCTTAGCTTCATTTAAAGTCAAACTTATTCTTTGGTTAATAAAGAACCTATTCTTAGCTTCATTTAAAAGTCAAACTTATTCATAGGTTAATAAAGAACCTAAGCTATTCTTAGCTTCATTTAAAGTCAAACTTATTCTTAGGTTAATAAAGAACCTAAGCTATTCTTAACCATTTAAAAGTCAAACTTATTCTTAGGTTAATAAAGAACCTAAGCTAAACATAACTTCATTTAAAGTCAAATTATTCTAAGGTTAATAAAGAACCTAAGCTATTCTTAGCTTCATTTAAAGTCAAACTTATTCTTGGGTTAATATAGAACTAAGCTATTCTTAGCTTCATTTTAATTAAAACTTATTCTTAGGTTAATAAAAGAACCTAAAATTGTTATAAACTTTAAATTAAAGTCAAACTTATTCTAAAGGTTAATATAGAACCTAAGCTATTCTTGGCTTCATTTAAGGTCAAACTTATTCTTAGGTTAATATAGAACCTAAACTATTCTAAACTTCATTGAAAGTCAAAGTTATTCTTAGGTTAATAAAGAACCTAAGTTATTCTTAGCTTCATTTAAAGTCAAAGTTATTCTTAGGTTAATAAAGAACCTAAGCTATTCTGCTTCATTTAAAGTCAAACTTATTCTTAGGTTAATAAAGAACCTAAGCTATTCTTAGCTTCATTTAAAGTCAAACTTATTCTTAGGTTAATAAAGAACCTAAGCTATTCTTAACTTCATTTAAAGTCAAACTTATTCATAGGTTAATAAAGAACCTAAGCTATTCTTAGCTTCATTTAAAGTCAAACTTATTCTTAGTTTAATAAAGAACCTAAGCTAATCTTAGCTTCATTTAAAGTCAAACTTATTCTTAGGTTAATATAGAACCTAAGCTATTCTTAGCTTGTTTAAGTCAAACTTATTCTTAGGTTAATAAAGAACTAAGCTATTCTTAGCTTCATTTAAAAGTCAAACTTATTCATAGGTTAATAAAGAACCTAAGCTATTCTTGTTCCATTTAAAGTCAAACTTATTCTTAGGTTAATAAAGAACCTAAGCTATTCTTAAACTTCATTTAAAGTCAAACTTATTCTTAGTTTAATAAAGAACTAGCTATTCTTAGCTTCATTTAAAGTCAAACTTATTCCTAACAGGTTAATAAAAGAACCTAAGCTATTCTTAGCTTCATTTAAAGTCAAATTTATTCTAAGGTTAATAAAGAACCTAAGCTATTCTTAGCTTCATTTAAAGTCAAACTTATTCTTAGGTTAATATAGAACCTAAGCTATTCTTAACTTCATTTAAAGTCAAACTTATTCTTAGGTTAATAAAGAACCTAAGCTATTCTGTAAGCTTCATTTAAAGTCAAACTTATTCTAAGGTTAATATAGAACCTAAGCTATTCTAGCTTCATTTAAAGTCAAACTTATTCTTAGGTTAATAAAGAACCTAAGCTATTCTTAAGCTTCATTTAAAGTCAAAACTTATTCCATGGAGTTAATAAAGAACCTAAGCTATTCTTAAACTTCATTTAAGTCAAACTTATTCATGGATTATTGTAGACTAAGCCATTCTTAGCTTCATTTAAAGTCAAACTTATTCTAAGGTTAATATAGAACCTAAAAAGCTATTCATAGCTTCATTTTAAGTCAAACTTATTCTTAGATTAATAAAGAACCTAAGCTATTCTCAGCTTCATTTAAAGTCAAACTTATTCATAGGAGTTAATAAAACCTAAGCTATTCTTAGCTTCATTTAAAGTCAAACTTATTCTTAGGTTAATAAAGAACCTAAGCTATTCTAGCTTCATTTAAAGTCAAACTTATTCTTAGGTTAATATAGAACCTAAGCTATTCTTAGCTTCATTTAAAGTCAAACATTCTTAGGTTAAATAAAGAACCTAAGCTATTCTTAACTTCATTTAAAGTCAAACTTATTCTTAGGTTAATATAGAACCTAAGCTATTCTTAGCTTCATTTAAAGTCAAACTTATTCTTAGGTTAATAAAGAACCTAAGCTATTCTTAGCTTCATTTAAAGTCAAACTTATTCATAGGTTAATAAAGAACCTAAGCTATTCTTAGCTTCATTTAAAGTCAAACTTATTCTAAGGTTAATATAGAACCTAATATTATTCTTAGCTTCATTTAAAGTCAAACTTATTCTTAGGTTAATAAAGAACCTAAGCTATTGCTTCATTTAAAGTCAAACTTATTCATAGGTTAATAAAGAACCTAAGCTATTCTTAGCTTCATTTAAAGTCAAACTTAT
Organism: Ascarosepion bandense; assembly: GCA_037127315.1. Taxonomy (NCBI): domain Eukaryota; kingdom Metazoa; phylum Mollusca; class Cephalopoda; order Sepiida; family Sepiidae; genus Ascarosepion; species Ascarosepion bandense. Next base: position 3,829 of record JBBBDQ010013648.1, read on the forward strand.
TCTTAGGTTAATAAAGAACCTAAGCTATTCTTAGCTTCATTTAAAGTCAAATTTATTCTAAGGTTAATAAAGAACCTAAGCTATTCTTGCAGCTTCCATTTAAAGTCAAACTTATTCTTAGGTTAATATAGAACCTAAGCTACTATGTAGCTTCATTTAAAGTCAAACTTATTCTTAGGTTAATAAAGAACCTAAGCTATTCTTATACATTTAAAGTCAAAACTTATTCCAAGGTTAATATTATAGAACCTAAGCTATTCTTAGCTTCATTTAAAGACAAAACTTATTCTTAGGTTAATAAAGAACCTAAGCTATTTCTTAGCTTCATTTAAAGTCAAACTTATTCTTAGGTTAATAAAGAACCTAAGCTATTTACTTAGCTTCATTTAAAGTCAAACTTATTCTTGGGTTAATATGAGACTAAGCTAATCTTAACTTCATTTAAAGTCAAACTTATTCTTAAGGTTGTATAGAACCTAAGCTATTCTTAGCTTCATTTAAAGTCATTTATTCTTAGGTTAATAAAGAACCTAAGCTATTCACAACTTCATTTAAAGTCAAACTTATTCTTAGGTTAATATAGAACCTAAGCTATTCTTGCTTCATTTAAAGTCAAACTTATTCTTAGGTTAATATTGAACCTAAGCTATTCTTAGCTTCATTTAAAAGTCAAACTTATTCTTAGGTTAATGTCAGAACCTAAGCTATTCTTAGCTTCATTTAAAGTCAAACTTATTCTTGTGGGTTATTATAGAACCTAAGCTATTCTTAGCTTCATTTAAAGTCAAACTTATTCTTAGGGTTAATAAAGAACCTAAGCTATTCTTAGCTTCATTTAAAGTCCAACTTATTCTCTAGGTTAATATAGAACCTAAGCCATTCTTAGCTTCATTTAAAGTCAAACTTATTCTTAGGTTGGTATAGAACCTGCTTATTCTTAGCTTCATTTAAAGTCAAACTTATTCTTAGGTTAATAAAGAACCTAAGCTATTCTTAGCTTCATTTAAAGTAAAACTTATTCTTGGTTAATAAAGAACCTAAGCTATTCTTAGCTTCATTTAAAGTCAAACTTATTCTTAGGTTAATATAGAACCTAAGCTATTCTTAGCTTCATTTAAAGTCAAACTTATTCTTAGGTTAATAAAGAACCTAAGCTATTCTTAGCTTCATTTTAAAGTCAAACTTATTCTTAGGTTAATATAGAACCTAAGCTATTCTTAGCTTCATTTAAAGTCAAACTTATTCTTAGGTTAATATAGAACCTAAGCTATTCTTAGCTTCATTTAAAGTCAAACTTATTCTTAGGTTAATAAAGAACCTAAGCTATTCTTAGCTTCATTTAAAGTCAAACTTATTCTTAGGTTAATATAGAACCTAAGCTATTCTTAGCTTCATTTAAAGTCAAACTTATTCATAGTTAATAAAGAACCTAAGCCATTCTTAGCTTCATTTAAAGTCAAACTTATTCTTAGGTTAATATAGAACCTAAGTCATTCTTAGCTTCATTTAAAGTCAAACTTATTCTTAGGTTAATATAGAACCTAAGCTATTTAGCTTCATTTAAAGTCAAACTTATTCTTAGGGTTAATAAAGAACCTAAGCTATTCTTAGCTTCATTAAAGTCAAACTTATTCTTAGGTTAATATAGAACCTAAGCTATTCTTAGCTTCATTTAAAGTCAAACTTATTCTTAGGTTAATAAAGAACCTAAGCTATTCTTAGCTTCATTTAAAGTCAAACTTATTCTATGAGTTAATATAGAACCTAAGCTATTCTTAGCTTCATTTAAAGTCAAACTTATTCTTAGGTTAATAAAGAACCTAAGCTGTCTTAGCTTCATTTAAAGTCAAACTTATTCTTAGGTTAATAAAGAACCTAAGCTATTCTTAGCTTCATTTAAAGTCAAACTTATTCATAGGTTAATAAAGAACCTAAGCTATTCTTAGCTTCATTTAAAGTCAAACTTATTCTAAGGTGATTGAGAACCTAAGCTATTCTTAGCTTCATTTAAAGTCAAACTTATTCTTAGGTTAATAAAGAACCTAAGCCCTGGCTTCATTTAAAGTCAAACTTATTCATAGGTTAATAAAGAACCTGCTATTCTTAGTTTATATTTAAAGTCAAACTATTCTTAGGTTAATAAAGAACCTAAGCTATTCTTAGCTTCATTTAAAGTCAAATTTATTCTAAGGTTAGACAAAGAACCCAAGCTATTCTATTTACTTAAAGTCAAACTTATTCTTAGGTTAATATAGAACCTAAGCTATTCTTAGCTTCATTTAAAGTCAAATCCTATTCTTAGGTTAATAAAGAACCTAAGCTATTCTTAGCTTCATTTAAAGTCAAACTTATTCTTAGGTTAATATAGAACCTAAGCTATTCTTAGCTTCATTTAAAGTCAAACTTATTCTTAGGTTAATAAAGAACCTAAGCTATTCTTAGCTTCATTTAAAGTCAAACTTATTCTTAGTTAATAAAGAACCTAAGCTATTCTTAGCTTCATTTAAAGTCAAACTTATTCTTAGGTTAATATAGAACCTAAGCTAATCTTAGCTTCATTTAAAGTCAAACTTATTCTTAGGTTAATATAGAACCTAAGCTATTCTTAGCTTCATTTAAAGTCAAACTTATTCTTAGGTTAATAAAGAAACTAAGCTATTCTTAGCTTCATTTAAAGTCAAACTTATTCTTAGGTTAATATAGGAACCTAAGCTATTCTTAGCTCATTTAAAGTCAAACTTATTCTTAGGTTAATATAGAACCTAAGCTATTCTTAGCTTCATTTAAAGTCAAACTTATTCTTAGGTTAATAAAGAACCTAAGCTTATTCTTAGCTTCATTTAAAGTAAAACTTATTCTTAGGTTAATATAGAACCTAAGCTATTCTTAGCTTCATTTAAAAGTCAAACTTATTCTTAGGTTAATAAAGAACCTAAGCTATTCTTAGCTTCATTTAAAGTCAAACTTATGCTTAGGTTTAATATAGAACCTAAGATATCTTTTAGCTTCATTTAAAGTCAAACTTATTCTTAGGTTAATAAAGAACCTACGCCAATTTTAGCTTCATTTAAAGTCAAACTTATTCTTAGGTTAATAAAGAACCTAAGCTATTCTTAGCTTCATTTAAAGTCAAACTTATTCTAAGGTTGATTATAGAACCTAAGCTATTCTTAGTCATTTAAAGTCAAATTTATTCTTAGGTTAATAAAGAACCTAAGCTATTCTTAGCTTCATTTAAAGTCAAACTTATTCTTAGGTTAATAAAGAACCTGCTCCTAGGTCATTTAAAGTCAAACTTATTCATAGGTTAATAAAGAACCTAAGCTATTCTTAGCTTCATTTAAAGTCAAACTTATTCTAAGGTGATTATAGAACCTAAGCTATTCTTAGCTTCATTTAAAGTCAAACTTATTCTTAGGTTAATAAAGAACCTAAGCTATTCTTAGCTTCATTTAAAGTCAAACTTATTCATAGGTTAATAAAGAACCTAAGCTATTCTTAGCTTCATTTAAAGTCAACTTATTCTTAGGTTAATAAAGAACCTAAGCTATTCTTAGCTTCATTTAAAGTCAAATTTATTCTAAGGTTAATAAAGAACCTAAGCTATTCTTAGCTTCATTTAAAGTCAAACTTATTCTTAGGTTAATATAGAACCCAAGCTATTCTTAGCTTCATTTAAAGTCAAACTTATTCTGAGGTTAATAAAGAACCTAAGCTATTCTTAGCTTCATTTGAAGTCACCCTATTCTTAGGGTTAATATAGAACCTAAGCTATTCTTAGCTTCATTTAAAGTCAAACTTATTCTTAGGTTACGAAAGAACCTAAATATTCTTAGCTTCATTTAAAGTCAAACTTATTCTTAGGTTAATAAAGAACCTAAGCTATTCTTAGCTTCATTTAAAGTCAAACTTATTCTTAGGTTAATATAGAACCTAAGCTTAATCTTAGCTTCATTTTCTAAAGTCAAACTTATTCTTAGGTTAATATAGAACCTAAGCTATTCTTAGCTTCATTTAAAGTCAAACTTTATTCTTAGGTTAATAAAAGAAACTAAGCTATTCTGTATTTCATTTAAAGTCAAACTTATTCTTAGGTTAATATAGAACCTAAGCTATTCTATTTCATTTAAAGTCAAACTTATTTTAAGCTAATATAGAACCTAAGCTATTCTTTTAGCTTCATTTAAAGTCAAACTTATTCTTAGGTTAATAAAGAACCTAAGCTATTCTTAGCTTCATTTAAAGTAAAACTTATTCTTAGGTTAATATAGAACCTAAGCTATTCTTAGTTTCATTTAAAAGTCAAACTTATTCTTTAGGTTAATAAAGAACCTAAGCTATTCTTATCACATTTAAAGTCAAACTTATGTTGAAAAATATAGAACCTAAGATAGCCTTAGCTTCATTTAAAGTCAAACTTATTCTTAGGTTAATAAAGAACCTACGCTATTCTTAGCTTCATTTAAAGTCAAACTTATTCATAGGTTAATAAAGAACCTAAGCTATTCTTAGCTTCATTTAAAGTCAAACTTATTCTTAGGTTAATAAAGAACCTAAGCTATTCTTAGCTTCATTTAAAGTCAAACTTATTCTTAGGTTAATATAGAACCTAAGCTATTCTTAAGCTTCATTTAAAGTCAAACTTATTCTTAGGTTAATATAGAACCTAAGCTATTCTTAGCTTCATTTAAAGTCAAACTTATTCTTAGTTAATAAAGAACCTAAGCTATTCTTAGCTTCATTTAAAGACAAACTTATTTCTTAGGTTAATAAAGAACCTAAGCTATTCTTAGCTTCATTTAAAGTCAAACTTATTCTAAGGTTAATATAGAACCTAAGCTATTCTTAGCTTCATTTAAAGTCAAACTTATTCTTAGGTTAATAAAGAACCTGCTGTTCTTAGCTTCATTTAAAGTCAAACTTATTCTTAGGTTAATAAAGAACCTAAGCTATTCTTAGCTTCATTTAAAGTCAAACTTATTCATAGGTTAATAAAGAACCTAAGCTACTTTAGCTTGTTTAAAGTCAAACTTATTCTAAGGTGATTATAGAACCCTAACCTATTCTTAGCTTCATTTAAAGTCAAACTTATTCTTGTTAATAAAGAACCTAAGCTATTCTTAGCTTCATTTAAAGTCAAACTTATTCATAGGTTAATAAAGAACCTAAGCTATTCTTAGCTTCATTTAAAGTCAAACTTATTCTTAGGTTAATAAAGAACCTAAGCTATTCTTAGCTTCATTTAAAGTCAAATTTATTCTAGTTAGTTAATAAAGAACCTAAGCTATTCTTAGCTTCATTTAAAGTCAAACTTATTCTTAGTAGTTAATATAGAACCTAAGCTATTCTTAGCTTCATTTAAAGTCAAACTTATTCTTAGGTTAATAAAGAACCTAAGCTATTCTTAGCTTCATTTAAAGTCAAACTTATTCTTAGGTTAATATAGAACCCAAGCTTTAGCTTCATTTAAAGTCAAACTTATTCTTAGGTTAATAAAGAACCTAAGCTATTCTTAGCTTCATTTAAAGTCAAACTTATTCTTAGGTTAATAAAGAACCTAAGCTATTCTTAGCTTCATTTAAAGTCAAACTTATTCTGTTAATATAGAACCTAAGCTAATCTTAGCTTCATTTAAAGTCAAACTTATTCTAGGTTAATATAGAACCTAAGTGTTATTCTTAGCTTCATTTAAAGTCAAACTTATTCTTAGGGTTAATAAAGAAACTAAGCTATTCTTAGCTTCATTTAAAGTCAAACTTATTCTTAGGTTAATATTATAGAACCTGTTTATTCTTAGCTTCATTTAAAGTCAAACTTATTCTGTTAATATAGAACCTAAGCTATTCTTAGCTTCATTTAAAGTCAAACTTATTCTTAGGTTAATAAAGAACCTAAGCTATTCTTAGCTTCATTTAAAGCAAAACTTATTCTTAGGTTAATATAGAACCTAAGCTATTCTTAGCTTCATTTAAAAGTCAAACTTATTCTTAGGTTAATAAAGAACCTAAGCTATTCTTAGCTTCATTTAAAGTCAAACTTATGCTTAGGTTAATATAGAACCTAAGATATTCTTAGCTTCATTTAAAGTCAAACTTATTCTTAGGTTAATAAAGAACCTAAGCTATTCTTAGGCTTCATTTAAAAGTCAAACTTATTCATAGGTTAATAAAGAACCTAAGCTATTCTTAGCCTATTTAAAGTCAAACTTATTCTTAGTTAATAAAGAACCTAAGCTATTCTTAGCTTCATTTAAAGTCAAACTTATTATTCTTAGGTTAATATAGAACCTAAGCTATTCTTAGCTTCATTTAAAGTCAAACTTATTCTTAAGTTAATATAGAACCTAAGCTATTCTTAGCTTCATTTAAAGTCAAATTTATTCTTTAGGTTAATAAAGAACCTAAGCTATTCTTAGTCTACTTAAAGACAAACTTATTCTTAGGTTAATAAAGAACCTAAGCTATTCTTAGCTTCATTTAAAGTAAAACTTATTCTTAGGTTAATATAGAACCTGCTTGGCTCTAATACTTCATTTAAAGTCAAACTTATTCTTAGGTTAATATAGAACCAAGCTATTCTTAGCTTCATTTAAAGTCAAACTTTATTCTAAGGTTAGTATAGAACCTAAGCTATTCTTAGCTTCATTTAAAGTCAAACTTATTCTTAGGTTAATAAAGAACCTAAGCTATTCTTAGCTTCATTTAAAGTCAAACTTATTCTTAGGTTAATAAAAAACCTAAGCTATTCTTAGCTTCATTTAAAGTCAAACTTATTCATAGTTAATAAAGAACCTAAGCTATTCTTAGCTTCATTTAAAGTCAAACTTATTCTAAGGTGATTATAGAACCTAAGCTATTCTTAGCTTCATTTAAAGTCAAACTTATTCTTAGGTTAATAAAGAACCTAAGCTATTCTTAGCTTCATTTAAAGTCAAAACTTATTCATAGGTTAATAAAGAACCTAAGCTATTCTTAGCTTCATTTAAAGTCAAACTTATTCTTAGGTTAATAAAGAACCTAAGCTATTCTTAGCTTCATTTAAAGTCAAATTTATTCTAAGGTTAATAAAGAACCTAAGCTATTCTTTGCTTCATTTAAAGTCAAACTTATTCTCTATTAATATAGAACCTAAGCTATTCTTAGCTTCATTTAAAGTCAAACTTGACTTAGGTTAATAAAGAACCTAAGCTATTTTAGCTTCATTTAAGTCAAACTTATTCTTAGGTTAATATAGAACCTAAGCTATTCTTAGCTCATTTAAAGTCAAACTTATTCTTAGGTTAATAAAGAACCTAAGCTATTCTTAGCTTCATTTAAAGTCAAACTTATTCTTAGGTTAATAAAGAACCTAAGCTATTCTTAGCTTCATTTAAAGTCAAACTTATTTCTAGGTTAATGTAGAACCTAAGCTAATCTTAGCTTCATTTAAAGTCAAACTTATCTTAGGTTAATATAGAACCTAAGCTATTCTTAGCTTTCATTTAAAGTCAAACTTATTCTTAGGTTAATAAAGAAACTAAGCTATTCTTAGCTTCATTTAAAGTCAAACTTATTCTTAGGTTAATATAGAACCTAAGCTATTCTTAGCTTCATTTAAAGTCAAACTTATTCTTAGGTTAATATAGAACCTAAGCTATTCTTAGCTTCATTTAAAGTCAAACTTATTCTTAGGTTAATGTTGTCCTAGTTATTCTTAGCTTCATTTAAAGTAAAACTTATTCTTAGGTTAATATATAGAACCTAAGCTATTCTTAGCTTCATTTAAAAGTCAAACTTATTCTTAGGTTAATAAAGAACCTAAGCTATTCTTAGCTTCCATTTAAAGTCAAACTTATGCTTAGGTTAATATAGAACCTAAGCTATTCTTAGCTTCTATTTAAAGTCAAACTTATTCTTAGGTTAATATAGAACCTACTATTCTTAGCTTCATTTAAAGTCAACTTATTCTTAGGTTAGTAAAGAACCTAAGCTATTCTTAGCTTCATTTAAAGACAAACTTATTCTTAGGTTAATAAAACCTAAGCTATTCTTAGCTTCATTTAAAGTAAAACTTATTCTTAGGTTAATATAGAACCTAAGCTTATTTTAGCTTCATTTAAAGTCAAACTTAGCCCTTAGGTTAATATAGAACCTAAGCTATTCTTAGCTTCCATTTAAAGTCAAACTTATTCTTAGTTAATAAAGAACCTAAGCTATTCTTAGCTTCATTTAAAGTCAAACTATTTTAGGTTAATAGAACCTAAGCTATTCTTAAGGCTTCATTTAAATTCAAACTTTATTCTTAGGTTAATATAGAACCTAAGCTATTCTTAGCTTCATTTAAAGTCAAACTTATTCTTAGGTTAATATAGAACCTAAGCTATTCTTAGCTTCATTTAAAGTCAAACTTATTCTCTAGGGTTAATAAAGAACCTAAGCTATTCTTAGCTTCATTTAAAGTCAAACTTATTCTTATGTTAATAAAGAACCTAAGCTATTCTTAGCTTCATTTAAAGTCAAACTTATTCTTAGGTTAATATAGAACCTAAGCTATTCTTAGCTTCATTTAAAGTCAAACTTATTCTTAGGTTAATATAGAACCTAAGCCATTCTTAGCTTCATTTAAAGTCAAACTTATTCTTAGGTTATCAAAGAACCTAAGCTATTCTTAGCTTCATTTAAAGTCAAACTTATTCTTAGGTTAATATAGAACCTAAGCTATTCTACTTCTTTAGTTTTAAAGTCAAACTTATTCTTAGGTTAATATAGAACCTACTATTCTTAGCTTCATTTAAAGTCAAACTTATTCTTAGGTTAATAAAGAACCTAAGCTATTCTAGCTTCATTTAAAGACAACTTATTCTTAGTTAATAAAGAACCTAAGCTATTCTTAGCTTCATTTAAAGTAAAACTTATTCTAGGTTAATATAGAACCTAGTTACACTTAGCTTCATTTAAAGTCAAACTTATTCTTAGGGTTAATATAGAACCTAAGCTATTCTTAGCTTCATTTAAAGTCAAACTTATTCTAAGGTTAATATAGAACCTAAGCTATTCTTAGCTTCATTTAAAGTCAAACTTATTCTTAGGTTAATAAAGAACCTAAGCTATTCTTAGCTTCATTTAAAGTCAAACTTATTCTTAGGTTAATAAAAAACCTAAGCTATTCTTAGCTTCATTTAAAGTCAAACTTTATTCATAGGTTAATAAAGAACCTAAGCTATTCTTAGCTTCATTTAAAGTCAAACTTAATTCTAAGGTGATTATAAACTCCAAGCTATTCTTAGCTTCATTTAAAGTCAAACTTATTCTTAGGTTAATAAAGAACCTAAGCTATTCTTAGCTTCATTTAAAGTCAAACTTATTCATAGGTTAATAAAGAACCTACTATTCTTAGCTTCATTTAAGTCAAACTTATTCTTAGTTAATTGAAGAACCTAAGCCATTCTTAGCTTCATTTAAAGTCAAATTATTCTATTAATAAAGAACCTAAGCTATTCTTTGCTTCATTTAAAGTCAAACTTATTCTTAGGGTTAATATAGAACCTAAGCTATCTTTAGCTTCATTTAAAGTCAAACTTATTCTTAGGTTAATAAAGAACCTAAGCTATTCTTAGCTTCATTTAAAGTCAAACTTATTCTTAGGTTAATATAGAACCTAAGCTATTCTTAGCTTCATTTAAAGTCAAACTTATTCTTAGGGTTAATAAAGAACCTAAGCTATTCTTAGCTTCATTTAAGTTTCAACTTATTCTTTAGGTTAATAAAGAACCTTAGCTATTCTTAGCTTCATTTAAAGTCAAACTTATTCTTAGGTTAATATAGAACCTAAGCTAATCTTAGCTTCATTTAAAGTCAAACTTATTCTTAGGTTAATATAGAACCTAAGCTATTCTTAGCTTCATTTAAAGTCAAACTTATTCTTAGGTTAATAAAGAAACTAAGCTATTCTTAGCTTCATTTAAAGTCAAACTTATTCTTAGGTTAA